>CAIGRN010034680.1:0-24878 GCA_903798345.1 Fraxinus anomala
TTTTTTTGTTAGTGTCACTTTGGAATATTTGGTTTAATAGAAATAGGGCAAGGCTTGGAAATTTTTTTGTATAATCCAAGGGAAGTGGTGGATTTTTGCCCAAAAGTTTGAGCAAACTAATGGTAAGGGCCACAAATAAAGACTTGAAAGTACGTCTCCAATTATTATATAGAGTTGATGACCTTTATTATTTTTATCAACCGGATCAAAATTAACTGGTACCTAATTGAAACTTGAATTATAATCTTAACACTCGTCAAAAGACATGTCAGACCTCTAATAGTAGTTTTGCGAATTTAATTATTTTTTAGGAATAATTGTAGTAGAGGTCCCAAACCTTTTAAATAGTTGCAAACTTTTCCCTGACCTTTCATTCGTTATATAGTCGTTGCCCCTAACTTTTCGAAATGTTGTGGCTGAAGTCTCAATGGATGGATTCCATCTAAATGTCAATTAGTTGACCAAGAANAGGAATAATTGCAGTAGAGGTCCCAAACCTTTTAAATAGTTGCAAACTTTTCCCTGACCTTTCATTCGTTATATAGTCGTTGCCCCTAACTTTTCGAAATGTTGTGGCTGAAGTCTCAATGGATGGATTCCATCTAAATGTCAATTAGTTGACCAAGAAAATGAGTTTGACAATTTTTTTAAATAAATTTTAAAAGGGCATAATGATAATTTTATATTTATAACATTATCTTTTAAAAACTAATAAAATAAATAAACTGTTTATCATCTTTTTCATCTACCCCACATCCACCCCCACCCCAACCCCCAAAATTCCTAAAATCAAAATCAGACCATCACAAAATTCTCATGTAAAGAAAACAGACTTAAACGATGATTTACATGAACGAGCATGCTAAAGCCACGACTACTATTGCTTTTGGAGTTTTAGGTCCTAGGAATTCGATAACTGGGGGTGGGTTTCGACATTAGAGGAACAAGAAAAGACCGTCGACGACAATCGGTGTGACAAGGAAATAAAAACATTGAAGAGAGCAAGAGAATAATCGAAGATAATGGTTGGTCTGAAATGGAAGACATTCGTTTGCCAGTTCAACAAGATCGAGAAGTTCCAATATAATCCCTTAAGTTATGCGTTGAACTTTGATGACAGAGGGCACGGTCAATTGTGTGTTTGTGTAGCTAGTGTAGCGTTGAGAAGGCTGGGAGTGAAATGAGTTGAGATAAGGAAGCCAGAGCAGCTGCAAATTGTTGGATAGTGATTTCTGTAATAAGACGTGTGTTTTGGTTTGCTGAACGTGAGGGGGTGACGATGGTGGGCTGTGGTGATGACGACAATCGACAACGATAGGTGGTTGGATGATTTTTAGAGTGGTGATGGGTTTGGGGGAGGATAAAGAAGATCTACAATTGTGTTTTTTTTTTATTACATTTTTTTCTCTAATTTTGTTTTAACTTATTTTAACGTAGTAAATAGAAAGACACTATTTTACCCTTTACAAAAATATTAAAAATATGGTCAAACTCAATTTCTTGGTCAACTAACAGACATTTGGAAGGAATCCATCCATTGGGGCTTCAGTCGCAACGTTTCGAAAGGTTAGGGACAACGACTGCAATAAATGAAATGTTAGGGGAAAGTCTGCAACTATTTGAAATGTTTGGACCATCTGCTACAATTATCCCTATTTTTATTTTTATTTTGAGGAGTAATTAACACAACTCACTTCTTCAATTTAAAAGAATAGTTTTGACATAAAGCCATTATTTGAAAGCCATTATTTGAGTAAAATATTGTTTTGAATAGTGAAGTTTAGAAGAATGTGTGGTTTAATAATAGAAAAAAATTTTGAATTTATGTACAAAACATTTTATTCTGTAAATGTAATTAAAAATAAGTATATAAAAAAGGAGTTTTCAAATAATGGTTGTTAGACATGAGCAAAATATAACTTCATAGAATTAGATATACACAAGAATTATATGAAAATTCAATACAGATTTGGACAATTTCCATCATTATGGACTGATTGCACAATTATAATAAAATATTAAAAAGATTAACTTGATGTAATTCAAAGATTTGAGATCCATTTGCTAATAGAGCAATATGTTAGGGGACCAATGTTGCAATTTTCTTTTAATATCATTTCATTTCTGGCCCTGCGTGCCTTTTGTTTACGTTTCAATTATTTTATTTTATTTTTAAGAGAAAAGAAACGAAAATTCGTAAAGGAAATAAAAACCGAAGAGAAAATGGCGAGCAGTGGCTCCGGCGGCGGAAAGGTCTCTTTCAAGGTCACTCTCACCTCCGATCCCAAACTTCCGTTTAAAGTGTTAGTTACTCCTAAATTACCCTTTTATTTCCTTTTCACATTTTTATGTCAAATTAATTACCGTTTCTTAAAGAAAAATGTTTTTTTTTTGAATTAAATTCATAAACAGGTTTAGCGTTCCGGAGGCAGCACCATTCACTGCAGTTCTGAAATTTGCCGCTGAGGAATTCAAAGTCCCTCCTCAAACTAGTGCTATCATCACAAACGGTATTTTTTCCTCATGAAATTTTTTTAAAAAATTTTAATAGATCGATTGAGCTTCTAGAATGAATTCTGTTGTACCTGGAATTTTCTATTTGGAATCCTCAACTGAATTTCTTTTGGGGATCAACATTTTCTTTTTTGTTATGGGGGTGTGGGAGGATTATAATGATCCAATGTATATTAATTTCGTGAAGATTTTGTTTTAGGCCTTTTAATGATTGTTCACAATTTGTTTTTAAAAATTTTATTTGCAGATGGTGTGGGAATTAATCCTCAACAAAGTGCAGGTACATCATAATTACATTTATTTATCAAAATTCAGCTTTGTTGTTTGGGACATTTTATATCCTTCAGAGTAATCTGCAGCATGGGATTGACTACAGATTTGATAGTTATATTTAGCTCATTATGAGATATTCCAGTTGGCATTAATTTGTTTGTTTAATCTGTAGGCTTTTATAGATATTATGCATGCACGTTTGGTACGCAATATTGAATGAAACTGGTCACTATAATAAACAAGTGTTTAGCTTTTCTAACTCTCCAGTGTTGTTAATCCATCTTACCAAAATGCCATATATTTATACTATATGTTTAAGTACTTTTTCTTTGTTTGTTTGTTTTTGACTTAGATGTGGCCAATTTGCTTGTACAGAGTGTGGTGATTCTTAACTTTGTTGCTTTGGAATTTAATTGCAGTTGCTTATAAAACTTACTTCTTTTTTCTTCTTGTTTTATTTTTTCTGAAGGAATTATGAAAGGTCAAAATGTGTTATGTTTTGTTTTAAAAGAGTAATGGGAGGGAGAAATAGGGATGGGATAACAAATAATCATTGGAAGATTTTCTTTACCCTCTTATATCCCCCTTCTCCGTGATGGAAAGTTACCTGTACTTTTTCTAGTTAATAGACCCCCTAAAAAGAAGAATTAGCAATTATTCCTTTGTCCCATGATTCGAGCTTTTGAAAAATCCAAATTTAATGTACGGGGTTAGGCAACTACATTTGAAATGTATGTTTTCCATTTACCACTTTCTTAAAAATAAAATTTCGAACTTATTATTACTTAAATCACTTGAATTCTAATTTTTAGGCCTCACGCCTGAGTTTTCCTCTCTCTGAACTTTTTTTTGCCCTCTTACCTTTTTTTTTTCTTTCTTTTTTTATTTCCTCCTACAATTCTATCAAGTACTTTGCCGTTGAACTCCATAACGGGCATCTCTCCATTGTGGCCATATCTCTCCCTTGTCAGCTGTCTCGTTTTCTGTTCATGGATATATGAAGGGCTCGTTTGGCTGGGTTTTTCGTTTTGTAGAAGAGATTCCTGGGAAGCCACCTGTCATAGAAATTGGGAGAGCCATACCTCAAAAGTTAGTCGTTGAAGTTGTAGAGCCCAAATTTATATAAACCACACAAATAAAGCCCATACTTCCAATGTAGGATTCAAATCCCCATAAGTTCCATTGGAACCATGACAAATCGCCACGCTTTCTATCCTTGTGCCCACGCGGGCAAGGAGCCCATACACCAACCGGGGTCTTTAGACTAGATGCTCGCTCTGATACCAATGTCATAGAATTTGGGAGTCATATCTCAAAAGCTAGTTGTTGAAGTTGGAGAGCCCAAGTTTATATAAACCACACAAAGGGAGCCCATACTTCCGATGTAAAATTCAAACCCCCATGAGTTCCACTGAAGCCATAACACCACCTTGGCCAGTTTTCTCTAAAAGCTCTTTTATTCAGTCAAAGCACTTCTTGAAAATAAGCAAATAGGCCCAAAAGCGGCTTCTTAGCCTTAGAAATGAAGTAACTTTTGAAT
Organism: Fraxinus anomala; assembly: GCA_903798345.1. Taxonomy (NCBI): domain Eukaryota; kingdom Viridiplantae; phylum Streptophyta; class Magnoliopsida; order Lamiales; family Oleaceae; genus Fraxinus; species Fraxinus anomala. The sequence continues at coordinate 4,328 of CAIGRN010034680.1, forward strand.
TTCCAAAAGCCCTGCTGAACTAGCTGAAGTGGCATATAGATTCTAACTGTTGTTTGTTTTCACAACCATTGATTCTTCTACCATCAGCCAACTACAACCAACCCTTCAATCCTTGCCAATATTATTATTTTGAAGTTATGCCGGACACGGGCTTTTGGAGTGGGCTAAATTTTTTATGATCAATCTTTATGAAAGTAAATGAACAAATTTTTAGGCCAAACTTTAGGATGGGCTATAAGGGTAATGTGATCTTAGTATAGTTCGAATTTAACTAGATTGTACTTGCTCAAGTTCCAATCCAACCTGCTAATTGTCACACGTTTTCTATAACGTGATTTATATCGCAAGTATACGGTGTCAAGTTTTGTAATAAAATAATGGGGTTAGAGTGTCGAACTCATAGGGATTGTAATTTAAATTTCTACTAAGTACTATAATTATATAGTCTCTATTTTATCTAGATGAATGGATGTTATAATCAATGTTTTTAATCTAATATGGTGACGAATTCAACAAATAAATGCAAGTTAAAAGAATAATCAAGTGAGAAAGCCTAAAGTTATGATTTTACCTAACTATCAAATATGATTCTCAATTATATAATTATTTCTAATTAATTTTTCAAAGTTTATAAGCAAGAACACTCACGTAATTTTACTCCCTCTCTCGAGTGCCGATTAAAATCTATTCCTATATTTCAATTTCAAAATCTATATTCCAAATTAAAATATAGAATTTATCAACTTTGTAGTTCTTAAATGGAACATGTTTCGAAAGAATTATATTTTCTTTCGAAACTTATAATTTCCTATATTGTGTTATTCTTATAATCATGCCTAAATTCCCCATTCTCGAGTGTCGGAATTGACTAGCATCAAATCGCCAATTAATTGAAAGCTTTAAAATCATAAAACAAATAAACACATGCGGAAAATCTGATAGAAATAATTAAAATTAATCAATCTATATTCTCAAGTTTTTGACTACAATCAAATCCTAGATAATGAATTTAGCTCAAGATGTAATCTATAAAAGTACTAAAATTCATATAAAAAGATGTAAGGAAGATAATAGCAAAATTAGGATGTAGATCTTTAATTTCTTCTCTTGTTCTTCTTTATCTTGTTCTTGAATCTCTTGACGTTTTTCCTCCTTGCCTCTTGAACCGTACTCCCTCTAGAATTAGGTTTTAAGAGTTGTATTTATAGTCTTTTGAAATTTTGAAAGGGTTGGAGTCATGTTGGCCCAAGAAAAGAGTTCCAAAAAAATCAAAACCCTTTTTCTCGCCCAGTGGCACCTTGGTGCTACAATCGTGGCACTGCGGCTCCCCGTTGCTGTTGAATTCAACAACGGTGGCGCTGCGACGCCTAGTTTCGGATGAAAATTCAGCATTGCGCGACTTTCAATATTTTTATCATAACTTTTTCTCTCGGTATTCGATTGAAGCAATTCAAAATGCATTGGAAAAATAACTCAAAGGGCTACAACTTTGCTTTAGATAATATTTTCCAATTCGAACGTTTGCTATGTCAAAAATGAGTCAATATGAGACTAAAAATCCAGAGCATAACTTTTTCGGTTGAAAATTGATGTGTGATCATACTTTGTCTATATTGCATCCCTTGGACTTCTTTCTTCATCGAATTTCTCGAATTTTCGTTGTGAGGTCCGATACAACTTTTAATCATTTGCACTTTAGTCCCAGAATTTTAGATCTCTTACAATTTAGCCATCTTCTCCAATTTTGCCAACTTTTGTTTATTTCCTTCATTTTATATCACAACATCAAAACACACATTAAAACGCTTTAAAACTCGTAGAAATTAGTTAAATATCAAATTTAGATGATGCCTAAAGTATGAGTGAAATATGCTCATCACTAATACTAGTTATTGTAACATGATTTTGTGGCAAAGTTTGAGTACAATGTCAAAGGTTTCCGCTACAATCAGGGCGACGGCATTTCACAGGCATATCGACTGTCTGGGCTTTGGTCGCCACTTCAATTCGTGCTGGTCCATGCCCTGAACCGGTCGACGAACCGGATCATCGTCGTTCCATAGCAGACTAGGACGTATCGCCAATAATAAGTTTGAAGATGGAGAAATAGACCAATATTAACATGGGGTGTTACGTTTCCTGAAGAATATGATTCTGTTGGATATTGTAATAGATGTGAGGTGGACTGGCTGAAAGGGGCAAAGGAAAATGATTCACTTAGCTGATGCCAATGTATTGTTAATAAGGCTTAGTTAGTAGTGGTATTGGTTATTATTATTCTTATTTAATTTGTTGGAGAGGTAAGTACCGTTACATAAGAACCTTGTGAATTCGCATTTAAGGATTACACTATGCATTGCATAATTCTGTTATCATTATTCTCAAGTCAATAAACCTGTTCAAAGTTACAAGAATGTGCATTGATATGCTCTTTATAATTTGGATTCGAGCTAGGAATACACGTCCTGTTCCAAGGAAACTGGGGACACGTCATACATGATATGTCGGGACTTGGGGGGCTATTATTGTGATTCTGGCTTGTTCCACCACCGTAAATATGCATCACGCAATACAGCGTTCTTCTAATTTGTTAGATGTCCAGTGGAGGGGTTCTCTGTCCTCTAATTAAATCATAATAGTTGTGTTTGTCTGATTTTAACAGTGTTACACATCTCCTTCCTTCCAAAAGTACTCTAGAGAAGAATAAAAGAAAATAGAAGTATTCTGTGTTTTTTTTATTTTTTATTTAAGTAGTTATGTAAATCTGTAAGTTGTCTTCTCAAAAATTATGCACAAAATATTGGTTATAAATGTGATTTCCGTGGTTCATCCATGTATATATATCAGCTTTGGATGTTTAAGTTTCAAATATAGAAAACTCTAATTTTGTTACTTCTACTGTGAAGAAATTTTGATTTTACTTTTTTATGCATTAAATACATGTTGAATAAATGTAAAAGGAGTGATATTGAAGTTTATATAATTGCATTTGTTCCTGAGATGGTGAAAGAGAGTAAGATGCATGACCAAATGTTATGAACTCGTCCTCATGTATGAACACAATTTCAGTTATTTTGATCTTACCATTTCTTTCAACTTCTATACTAGATCTTCTCTGATTGTTTTCTGTTTCTTAATGGTATAACATAATTCTGCTATTCCGTGACATGTTTTTGTGAATGTTAATTTTTACAGAGTTCTAATGCTATACCGGTATCTATACAAAATTCCAAATTCTGATATTGTTGAAAATGTTAGAAACATAATTTAGAAATATGTCATTTTTTAGAAATATGTAGTTGTTGGACTTCATTTGGCAATTTGATTGTTAAAATTCTGACTCCTTAACCAATATAAACAAATGGATCTTTCAGGTAATGTATTTCTCAAACATGGCTCGGAATTGCGCTTGATTCCTCGCGATAGGGTTGGTGCTTATTGGAGGTCATCTAATGCTCAGATAGAAAATGGTTTACCTTATCTTAAGGTCAAATTTACATCTATCTAGATCATTATCCAATTTCCATTTTTACACAAATCTTGAGTGAGAGTTTCTCAATTAGTTGTTGGGTGGTTGAATATCCAGATTGTCGTACTCCTAAACTGAAATGAATGATTGTTGGACTTTGATTTAATAGAGAAAAAATAAGAGCATTTGAAAAGTTATAGACGTGATGTATTGTTGTACACTTTATGGAAGTTTCTTTCTATTTTGTGGTGGTGGGTTGGGCTTCACAAAAATCATACAAAATGTGAATTACATACCTCGTGCCATGGACTCTGATTTTTTTTTTAAATTTATTTATTGAAATTTCTACTTCGTCATAGGTTTTGGTTTAGAGGGTGTTTGGAATAATAATATTCCATGAACCCTAGAATTAGTTGCTAGTTATAGTTGGAAAGTTGGAAAGCTTACGGTGTTTTTGGTGATTTCTAATTTCCTCAGTTTGGTACTTGGGTTTCCCTATACTGAAAGACTTGTATAGAAGCTTGGTGGCGGTGGTTGCTAAAATAAGTCACTGGAATGGTTGCTTATGCCATTTGATGATGAACACGTTTAGTTGTGGATTTAATTTGGTAACTCCAATTGATATAAGCCCATTTATAAGCTTTCCTTCCCTCCTCGTATGTTGATTCTTTACAAAACAACAATCAGGGTGAAATTCTATAAAGACATCATTATATATCCAATGTCAACTGTGATCCACTAATTAGATTTTTCTCCATGGCAGTTGCAGCAAATTTCCCAGCACCTTTTCATGTGGGAAGATTTTCAGTAAATCCTTATTAAGAGTTGTACTGAAATACTCCTAAAAAGTAACCCAAAATTCAAATCCTGAGAGTTTAGAAATACTTTTTTCCCCTTTCTTCCAAGTCTCCCTTCTCACAAACTCACATGCAATGACCTCTCCTCCTCTCTCCGTGGGTATGATAGGTAGACCTTGAAATCTCCATTAAGGGCATCTCCAACTATACACCAAATTGGCGTAAAATTATTAATTTGGTGCAAAAGTTCACTCTATCCCAACCCCAATCTCTACACCAATTTGGTGCAATGAATAGTGTGTCACCAAATTTGGTGCAACACTATTCATCTGGACGATTTTTAGAGCTTTTCATAAATTTTATTTTTCTCTTCATTACGTATTACAGCAAATTTCAATTCCTATTATATCCTTTTATCATTTAATGATTTAACTTTATCTATGTTTATTTTAATTTGATTATTATTTTTAGTTAACATTTATATTAAACTGTAATAAAGTAAAATGTAATTTTTGTGTTTCTTTTGTGAAATTTCTTTTTAATATATGTAAATTTTCTGGGTTAAATATAATTTTTTAATTGTGGTATTAAATAAAATTAAATAATTTTTGAAATAAATTAGTTGTTGAGAATGAAAATATAAGGAAATAAAGGAAACAATATTTGTTGTACTGGTTGGAGATGATTTTGTAAAATGGTGAGAAAATTGCACCAATTTGGTACTAACGTCCTTCTTCGGCTCTATAGCACGGACACTTCAATTACGGTAGCGTGTCCGTGTCGGACACGAGTCGATATCGACACTTGTCGGACACTCTATCGTAATCATTTTTCTTTTTATATTAGAAATATTATATATTGTTAATTCAAAATTATTAACAAATAACAAATATGTACTCATGTTTAAAAGATTTCAACAAGAAAAATTAATAACAAGTATAAAACTAAATTTATACTATATAAATAAAGAATTTTTAAGAATTTAATCAACATGTCAATAGCGTGTCGTGTCCGTACTTTTTTTAAAATCGCGTGTCGGCGTATCCGACACGTGTCGAATACACGTGTCCATGTCGGTGCATCATAGTTCTTCGGTCATTATTGTCATATTTAGACCGTGCACATCGTTTGTGTGCCCTTAAATTTTCTGTTTAGATCTTTTTTGATCAAGTGGTGTAAAACTTGGCACAACCCAATATGAAAACTAGCATCAATTTGGATTGGGCTAAGTTCGTTAGGTATTACTTAAGATCAACTTTTCTTGAATAGTTTGAATTAATGGTATATAGTCTTCTTTCATATATCTTGATTTATGTTATTTTTGTTAGTAATCGGCATTATGGTTCACTAGTGTGTTTTAACTTTTAATCCCATGCTTTTCTGTTTTCTTGAGAATTTCAGTTGCAATTTTTGGTTTATTTTCTTCGGTATTGTTAGATTCGAGTTATGGGTGAATAGATTTTGCTTAAGATCAGCTTGTGTTGACTATTTTAGATTAATGGTAGACTAATTATCTATGTTATTTTCGTTACATTCTTTTTATCTAATGTGTTCTAATACCACACTTTTCTGTTTTATTAAGAAAACTTCAGCTGGAATTGTTGGATTTACTTTCTTGGGTATTGTGAAATTCGGCTTATGAGTGAATCTAACATCCTGCTTGTCTAATTATGTGCCTTTATATGTCTTGTATATAGATTATTCTTCCAATTCAGGTCCAAACGTTCTATTTAACTTTAGAACATATAATGAAATTCATGGAAGACATTATTTATTAATAATATTTAAGAGGCAATATTGATATTATTTAAAAAGGAGATTGTTGAGTATTTGAGAGATGGATGCAATAGTACTTTTTGTATTGCTGAAGATTTTTTTTTGGGTGGAATGTATTGAATAATAGTAATTTTTCAAAATTTGAATACGTTTTGTGATGCAATGCATTCAATGCTCCATTAGAATTCCAAAATTATGTGCAGCGTCGTTTAAAACGTCGTTCAAGTTGAAGTTGAAATGTGTATGCTGAGAAGGATTTGTGTGAAAAGAGCATCAAATTTGAAAACACCCGTGTTGAGAGACAATTATAGTTTCTATCTCAAGAGACAATAAATGTCTTCGATTTTCAAATGAAATTGAACTATATTGTACCGAAGTAGCATCGTTTTGTAGGGCAAATAACCTAGTTATTCAACACAAGCTACTTGAAAGGAAATATGGCATTGTTTGTGAAGTTGAAGGTTTGAAGAGATAATGATCATCTTAGGGTGTGTTTGATCCACATTATTTTAGAATAATGTATTTTGGAATAGTAGATTGATGGAAAATGTGTGTTTGAAAAAGAAGGAAAAATTATTGACGTGATAAAAAATATTATTTTATTGAAAAATGTGTGGTTGAAAATGAGTTTTGGAAGAATGCATTTTGAAAGATTTTGTGTAGGCTAAATATGTAGTTAAAATTAACTGTTGACTTTAACTATGTCTGAAAGTGCACAATTAGGCAAGAATACATTTTTTTGTTGATGTGATAGGGAATATGTGATTGAAAAAGAAAGAAAAGTTATTGATGTGATGGAAAATATTATTTTATTGAAAAATGTGTGGTTGAAATGAGTAGAAAAATAAGAATGAAAAAAATAATGTATACCAAACATGGGCTCAATGTATTGATATATAATGTTGTCTGTTAAAGTTTTCAATTATACTCCATCAATGGATCTCTATTATAATATGTTATTTTTACCAAGTAATGTTGTTTCGAGAAGTCAAAGATATAGAATGTGCTTGCAACTATCATAACGATACCATTAGTAAGTACTATGATAATGACACTCAACAAGTAATGTTGTTTCGAGAAGTCAAAGATATAGAATGTGCTTGCCACTATCATAACGATACTATTAGTAAGTACTCTGATAATGACACTCATGTCGTTATGTCTCGAAACTTTTGCACGAAGTATTTGAGCAGTGCAAATGTTTGAAAATATTAGTTATTCTTTGCAACATAATTTTGAGACGTGAGAAGTTTTGGATGTGCGTGTGGTGTTAATAATGACTCCATTGTCGTTTTAGAACCACGAAAATGACACTTATGTTGTTATGACATCAAAACTCTTACACATGCCTATATTATCAATGCAGACATAAAAATAATGGGAAATGTCTGAATGGGTTAGAAAATAGGTGTTCACACTCAAGTGATAAAATACAAGAAAACGACCTTGAGTCATTTGATGATAGAGGATTTATGTTTTTTTTAAAAACAAAATTCGCATAATTGACAACAATGTTAAATTTTCTATCATACCAAATAAAAAATCTCCTCTAAAATTTGTTATTTTACAAAGTAATGTTGTTCTAAGACATGTAAAGTACAAAATGTGTAGGTAAGAGTCATAAAAGACTCAATTGTCATGTCAATACCATGGGAACGAAACTCATGTTGTAATGGCTCAAAATGCATGCACAAGCAATATGAGCAATGAACACGACTTTAAATGTTATTCTTCCTTAATAGCGTTGTTTCAACACGTAAAAAGTGTAAAATGTGCATGTGAAGATAATCACAAATTCATTGCCATTTTAGTAAAGGATAGCGACACTCATGTTGATATGGCATCAAAATGCAAGTCGAAGTGCATACACCAACAAATTTATTTTCATCCTTTGTAATTTTGGTTGAGATGTGAAAAGTGTAAAATGTACAAGTAACGACCATAATGATTCCATTGCCATTTTCATATTATGATAATGACAATCACGTCATTATGGCTCAAAACGCTTGCAAAAGTCTACATGAGAAATGCAAACACTTATAATTGTGTTATTTAGTCTTAGTATTTTTTTAGACGTGAAAAGTGTAAAACATGCAGGTGTTTCGGTATTATGTTAATGGCTCTAAACACTGATAAAAGCCTGCATGAGCAATGTGAACACCTATAAATAATATTTAATCTCAGTATTTTTGTTTTTGAAACGTGAAAAGTGTGAAATGTGCATATGATGATCATAATGACTCCATTGCCGTTTCAATACTACAGTAACGAAGCTAATGTCTATATGGTATCAAAATGCTTACAAAAGCATACATTAGTATTGCAAACATCTACAAATACTATTTAGCCTTAGTAATGTCATTCTGAGATGTGAAAAGTACAAAATATGCATGTGATGATCATAATGACTTCACTGCCATTTCGATACTACACTAACGAAACATATGTCGATATGGTATCAAAATGCTTCTAAAAGGCTATGAGAAAAGTAAATACATTTAAGTGTTATTTAGCGTTATTAATGTTTCGAGATGAGAAAAGTGCAAAATGGCATGAACATCGTTATCATGGTGTTGAAACTACATTGCAATCATTTTGATCCTTTCTCACTTGTTTTGTACATTTCATGCTCTGAAACAAAAATAGTTTGTATAAGTAACATTTTCAATGGAGGTAAGTTGATTTCGTACGAAGGACTCGTTGACATAATTTAAGTTAACTAGTTTTACTATAGCAAACAGCATAGAAACAAATATCAACGAATGAATCAAGACCGTTTGCTTGCACCATTCCAAGAGTGTGAGCACACTTTTTCTAACTAATTAATTATTCTCTTTGAAACATTTCTAGAAGTATGCATTCATTTTGTATGCCTTTGCAAGAGTTCCGAGCCATAACGAGATGAGCACCTTTATCGTGGTATCATTTCTTACTCTTTTTACATACTATAAGTGTATTTTATGCACTTATTTAGACAATTAAATATGAATATTTGAGAGTACTTTTATGGAATTATTGCTTAATCTCGTGTAAATATTGTATATTTAGGTAAAACTTGATGTTTGACGAGATTATGGAGAAAAGGAATGAAAACCAAGAAGCTAAAAGGATGAGTTTCATGGTTAATTCTAAAAATGGGGACCAACTTGGTATGAATTGGAAGATCAAGGGTTGGGATTGCAATTATAATGGATTTGAGCTGACCAAGGGAGTGAAACCAGGGACCAAACTTTACAAGATCAAAAGTGGAGCCTTATGATCGCAAGTGCTTGTTTGGCTTAAATAGAGAAAAAAAGCATCGTGCCATGCGATCGCACAACATTGTACCGTACGATTGTATGGTACGAATTTTGGGAAAATATTTTATTTCCTTTTTAGTTTCGTCTAAGTTTTGGAAAGCAATTTTGTCAACAATTTAACTACTTTAGACCTCTAATTTTCGCACTCTTCATTCTAGAATGTGGAGAACAAGGCTAGGAAGAGATTCAAGGCAAATAATATCAAGAATTTGAAGATTCAAGGCTTGAAATTGAAGATAGAAAGAAAGAAATTGATTCTACTACTTATTCTCGCAAATATACGTTTCCGATTGATGAATTTCTATATCTTTTGTCGTAATTTCATCATAGAGATGCTATCTTTTGTGTAATTGATTGGAATCGCATGCATACGAATAATTTGAATGTTTGATCACCATTTGGATAATATTTTGATTATTTACCTCACTTATCCCATACCTACACCTCATATTTTGATATTCCAGCTTAGTCCAGGGAGGGATCTTACAAGATCAACATAGATTGACGTGACTTTGCTAGCAATGGAGATGTCATCGAGGATGAGTTCGGACATTGTATTCATACTTTCTCTATATCTTATTGTGACTATCTTATACTTGAGGCAGAGCTCGAAGCCATTCTTGATGAAATCCTTCTTGCTCGTTGACCTGGACTATTGGATATTCGAACTTTCAAGCTCAAGGATAGAAATGGACTTTCGAACTTATGGATCTAAGCTACTCTCAAACATATTCAGCATCAACTTTCATTCGACTGTGGCATTATTTCACACATATATTGCGAAGGATACTAGGTTGTTGACTCACTTTTGGCAGATGGATGGGATCTACGATGCTACCAGGAGTATGGTCCTCTCGACTTGCTCGACTACTTCGCTCCCTAGTTTATATTGGTAGGTATAGACTTTCTACATTCAGAGGTCTTTAGTCTTCATTGTTTCATTCTTCAATTATGTACAAGAGGTAATACCTCATCATTTGCTGCTTTCCTATTTTATACTTTTGATTGGAGGTCACGTTTATGTTCCTTCTTGTGTACTCATAGTACTCATTTATTTATTTTATTTTTATCTGTATCATAGTAAAGAAATCCTAAGATCCTCCGTCCTAATTTGATGGAGCCTAAAAACACACGGGAAGTGCTTTATTAAAAAAATGTTCCATAATCCTACTTGGCATAATGCCTCGAAGAAGAGAATGAGTGATAAGTGTAATTTATAGATTTATTCGGGGTCTAAAATATTGATATTTGGTAGTTCTTTTGATAAAATATACCCTAAATTGTTGTATTTTATATTATATAGGTAAAATTTAATAGTTGAACGAGAAATTAGAAGAAACAAAGGAAAAATCAAGGATAGTGTGAAATTAAAAGTATAGAGACCAACTTGCAACAATCCAGTAGTTGAATCGAACCACGAAGCGAAGATCAAATATGCAAAAGGTTCAATTGGATGCAATTGGGAGCCAAAGGGACGGAATATAGCCGAAGTATTCTCACAAATTAATTTCTAGCCGAAAAAGTTATGCTCCGGAATTTTAACCTCAATTTGATACCCATTTTTCGGATAGCAAACATTTGAATTGGAGAAATTGTATTTCTGGAATAATTGTATCCCTTTGGGTCATATTTTCAACGCATTTTGAATCACATCAATTGGATATTGACTAGAATACCAAAAGCTACTCATGGACGAACCGATGCAAATCGCCAAGCGGGCGCGGGCAATTCATGGTACGCGCGGGGCACCTTATTTCCACCAATCCGAGAGCCATTTTCTCAATGGCGTGTGCGTGGGCCATTTCTGCAGTCGAATCAACAGTTTCCTTTTTCTATTCAAAGTCAACTTGGCAAGGATTTTTACGAGATTTTTTACCTAAACTCGACCCCTATATATACTTGGACGTCTCCTACATAAGCCCTCTCCTCTTGTATCCCATTCATATACCATTATACATATAAAAAAAATCATCCATATTTCATCATAAAAGAGGGGCAAAATCATAAATTGTGAGAATTTCAAAAGCGAAGCTCAAGAACTCATCAATTGGAGATTAAAGCTGGAATTTGTGGGCAAAGAAGCGAAATGATTATTGAAGATTTATCAAGATTGCTTTGAAGAAATTCAAGAATATCAAGATTTATTTTCCTTCATTCATTAATTCATAATTCCGGGTAATGTTATACAAAATTATGATGTTTTCTTGTAATTTTGACTAGTTATTTAATTGTTAGGGATTTTTATGAGATTTTTTTACCTAAACTCGACCCCTGTATATACCTGGACGTCTACTACATAAACCCTCTCCTCTTGTACACCATTCATACACCATTATACATAAAAAAAATTCATCCATATTTTATCATAAAAGAGGGGTAAAATCATATATTGTGACAAGATTTTAAAGACGAAGTTCAAGAACTCATCAATTGGAGATTAAATATGGGATTTGTGGGCAAATAAGCGAAATAATTATTGAAGATTTATCAAGATTGTTTTGAAGAAATTCAAGAACATCAAGATTCATCTTCCTTCATTCATTAATTCACAATTCCGGGTGATATTATACAAAATTATGATGTTTTCTTGTAATTTCGATATGTTAGGTTAGTTATTTAATTGGTAGAATGAGTTGAATCTTTGTTATGATATTATTTGTTTTAATAAACTAGTTTGACTTTAACTTGCTTTTAACTTTTTGGATATTTATTATCGATTTTCATACTTTTCAATTAATTGTTCATTAGTTGAATTGTTTGTGAATTTTGTTGTTATCGAGAAAGACAATATAATCATTAGCACAAAATAATGAACATTATGGACAAGTTATAAAGTAGTGAATAGAGTGTCGAACTTACAAGAAATGTGTACTTAATCGAGTTAAAATTAATAATATCCTTAATCGAATAGCAAAAGTGATTTAAGTTTATCTATTTGAACCTCCACTTTGGCATAACGCCTCAGAGTCTAAAAGAAGTTACTCTATAAATAGCCAACTCAAGCTTCAAATTCCCTCCGACATGAATGTCTCGGAGTACATATGAAGTCAAATCTTCAAAATTCAGATTCCCTTCGGCATAAGAGCCTCAGAATATATAAGAAGCCAACTCCCAATCATCAGATTCAATCCAACATAAATGTCTCAAAATCAATAGATGTCAATCTATTATGTTTTGGCCTTCGTACAATATTATTATATTTCAGAGAAGAAAGAAAAGTCGTACAATGAATAAGATAAAATCTTAGACAGGTTAAAGCTTCAATAATCGAAGCAAAGAATATTAGAAATCCTTCAATTCATATAAATTTGAATTTGGGGACTAATGTTATATACATAATTATTATTATAGTCCACCTGAATGCTATGTCAACCACAACATATCACGTACACACGTGTCAAAAAAATAAATATTTATGCCTCAATCACCAACTTTGAAAGATTCAATCTATAATCGATCTCTAAAATGTAAAACTTTCTCTCCCTCTTGAATATCTAAAAATTGAATTCGAAAATACTAAAATGCAAGAGGAAAAACTCTTGAGAAATTCACAGCTGACTTTGAAAGATTCAATCTATTTTTGAGTTCAACAATGTGATTGTAAGAATTAAAATCTTTGGACACTAGCATAGTTTTTGAGTTTATTATTCCAACTATATTATTTTGAACAATAAAACTGTGTTCCATTCCAACTTGATATTTAGTTATTTTTTTTAACTATAAATTCGTGATATTTACTATTTTATATGTAATGGTTATGATTAATTAATTGTATATTTAAATAATTATGTTAAAAATTAGAAAAATCACCGGTTCAACAGTTGAATGCAACCACCGACCCGACGGTTGAACCTGATAACTCATTTTTTCATTGTATCAATATTTGAGTTGGTTTTATAACTATGGACAATAATCAACCATTAAAAAAAAAAAACAAAATATGAGTTAGATTATATTTTGGGCCTTTGATAATCATTAGAGCATATAATCCAAAATGTTTTCTATATTGCCTGAATCAGGAGCGGACCCAGCACAAAAGTTCAGCTCGAACAGACGTTGATCATTGACCGTCGCTGATCGTAATTCGAATTGTAAATGTGATTGTACGTTATCTACTGATCTAATAATGTTTATCGATAACAATTTGAAGTTTAAAAATGGATTCAATTATTTACTTTCTTTGTTCGATTTGTTAATAATTTTAGTCTAACTGAGAAAAATGACTTTTAAAAGGTCGAATTTTAGTTAAGAAGTTTTAAAAATAATGAGGGAATATATTAATTATTTGATAAAAGAACATATAGCATTTTGTTACATAAAATGTTACAAATGCCATAATCGTCAAGTGTTTTATAATTCCAATGGAGTTCACATGTTCAAATCCTCTAATTGCACTAATTTTTATAATAACTATATGCTCCAAAATGGTGAGAAATTTTAACTTAAAATAATTGCCGAATAAATTGCTATATTTGAGAGTCAAACCCAAAACTTCGGTATAATTGTAAGGAACTCAGACCGACTGAACCACATAAACCTTTATGAAAAAATGGAAATCACATATATACATTCAAACAATAAATAAATTGACTCAAAAAATTTGAATACCAGTGAATCAAGCACGGGCGGCCGTGGGAACTCGCTGGTGCTGGGCCACTCTTAAATCATTATATAATAGAACTAAAAACCTTGAACTTTCCAATTATTACTAAGTTCCATTCTTTCTTGGTTTATTCCCTTGAGCAACTGGTCTAATGTAAATCGTTTACTGTTCTTTGATTCACGCGTCAAGGAAATAGAATTAACGAAGACAAATTCTTTTTCATAGTGCTATAAAATCCTGTATAATATTGTGTATTAAACGTGCAATTGTAGATAGTAAAATGGCGTGCAGGACGTTTGAAATCACCCTTAAATCAGCAAAGGATCTTGAAAATGTTCGAAAACTATTCGAGACGAAAGTTCATGCTAGGATTTCCGTTGGGACCACACCTGAGAAGCGAACTCCGACTGACCGACACGGAGGGACAAATCCGGCATGGAATTTTACCATGAACTACACCATAAGTGAAGCCATGGTGCAAAATTTCAACAACATTCTTGTCATCAAATTATACTGCACAAGGAAGATGGGTGACAGGTATATTGGTGAGGTAAGCATTTCAATGAAAGAACTTTCTGATCTTGCATACCCTCGTGGAGGCAGTGCTGCGGTGAGTTTACCAGTGCTGAAAGGTAGTGCGAATTCACAGGGACGGTTGAATTTTTCATACAAATTTGGAGACAGAGTGATAAACTACTAGGGTTATCTGGAATGTTTTCGATTGTAAAACTTCTTTTTCTCAATCATGCTCATTTTTGGCTTTGCTCAAAATTTATTTTTCTAGAAAGTACCGTATGATTTACTTCTGGAAAATTAGATCTTGAGAATTACGTAATAAAAATAAGTAATTTAAATATGTGGATGTGGATGTAGCTCTCATATCAATATCGAGGGTGCATTACTATAAATATGTGTGTTATTGTTTGTTTCTGAGTTCCTTTTCTTTAAATTAATGTTGAAGCTATGGTTAAAGTTTATTCTATAACAGTCTACTCCCTGGAAATAATGTTTGATATGAGAAATATTGAGTTCTTGTTCCGTTCACTTTCTCATTAGTCTCTTGTATGATAAAGATTTTGTTTGTGAAAAAGTTTGTCAAATTCGTTTTTAATCACACGTTCAGTTGGCCAACGATCCACTTTTTTTTTCTCTGTCATTTGATCCTAAACTTTCAAATTTTGTGGCATTTCAGCAACGCCGAATCCTAACTAACTTTTAACTGGTCATATTTTCCCCTTTCTTAAAGATGAGTATTATCTCCTTTAAAACTAAAGGTGTAATAGGTATTGTTTTATTTTAAATGGTTGACTATAATTCATTAATAAGGTCAACTGCAACTTAACCACCATATTATATACTTCTAAAATTGGCAATTTAACCTATTTGTGGAGACACTATCAAATTTCTAAGATCGCATCAAAATACAAAAATAACGGGGAATTAATTTCCTTGTTGATTTGATTAAAAAAAAATAAAAAATCAAAGGGGTTACCGTTCTTATTATGAAAAAAAGCTGATTTTTTTTTTTTTTTTTGGCAAAGCCAAATGAATTTCATAAGTTATGCAGTGTGCTTCGATATCATATTCGGCAGAGAGACGGAAGACAGGGACCAAAGGCAGCAGGCTGGCTCGAAATCTCTGCATGTGGCAGAAAGTTTTGGCCCAGAAGGCAAAACTACTATCCAATGATCGTGTATTATAAGTCAGTTTCTTGTTTTGTAATATGTTGTTATACATAGTCGAAGAATTAAAATCACTACAACAGAAATTGCTTTTCGCAATGAGTTTGCAACATTCGAATGCATGTTGGCTTCGATATTGTCGTTGAGTGGAACGATATCGAAACGTTCATTGCATGTCGCGAAAGGTGTAAAATGAGTACAATCATTTATTTTTTGCAACGTTCTTTGAAAGTTGAATTTATTCTTTTTACAATGATCTTCGCCTGTTGTCTTTTTTATTTGCAATGGTCAACAACCGTTGTGGTAAGTGTAACGCTCCAAATTCTTGGAATTCGAAGCGATAAAAAAAATCTTAGTTTGAACTTTTTAATGTTAATCAAAATATATTGTAGATAAGGAAAATTTTGGAGTTTGAAATATATAAAAAAAAAAAAATAATGGGAGATATTAGAAAATTATGGCGTAATTTGATTTTGAAAAACATTCGGAGGAAATTCAGCAAATACCGATTGCGCAGCAGCAGAAAGAAAAATATATTTGGCCCAACAAACGTCAACTAAAATTTATGAAATTTTATGAGTGACTATAACATTTATATACGTACAAAATATAAAAAATTGGAGTTTCGACGATAATATTTGAAGTACGAAAATATTTTCAACTATGCTTAACAGTATTTTCGAAACTGTCGTGACGCGGTCTACTGAAACAAACATAACTTTTTTCTCTATATAATATTTCAAGGTAATTCCAAATACCACTATTAGAAATGGATCAAATTTTAAATTTTTGAAGGACTTAATATAGGTAGCAATTAATCAAGGGCGGACATAGAAATTTAAAGTTAGAGTGCATAATCAAACTTGCAAAAAAGTTAGGAGAAATTTTACAATCGAAAATTTACGTTCAAAAAAACATACCCCATGTAATTTTGCATCTGAAAATTTACATGAAATCTGACTTTTTCGGATGTAAAATTTCGAAAAAAAATTTATGTCATATTTCATATAAAATTTCCTAATAAAATGATGAAAATTACATTGAAAAAATTGTATCTCAAAAAAATAAATGTTAATGAAATAATTGATTTTTTTTTATAAAATGCGAGTTAGAGTTTTTCTTTGATACTCACGTTTAACGTATTTTTAACTATTTTTGATATCTGTTTGGACTTTTCAATCTGCCCATAATGTAGTTTTCGAAATAAGTTTTGAGATGACATAAGCAATTTGTAGAGTCGATTAGCGTACGATCGTCGGAAAATTTTTAAAATTAGCATATTATATTGAACTATTCGATATGCCCATAGTGTAGTTCTCGAAATAAGCTTTGAGATGACATAAACAATTTGTAAATTCGATAAGCGTACAATTGTCGGAGAATTTTTAAAATTAGCGTGTTATCGAAATTTAAATTTATTGTGATTTTACCCATGTTTGGTAGAGATTAAAATCAAATTTTTAATAAATTTTGATAAAAGTTAAAACAGTTATAGATTCCATGAAATATGGTATTAAAATTAATTGTTAACTTTGATTTAGATTTCAATCGATACCAAACATTACTTTATAAAAAAAATTCTCAAAACTTGGACCCCCCTGGGTCCGTCCCTTCAATTAATATAAAATATTTAGTCATAAATAACGTAACTAAATCAAAATAAAAATTTATCGTTTAAAAGAGATTTCAACACTTTACAAAACTTTAAGACACATGCACACAACTTTACTATCGTGACAAAAAATAATTAATTTGGAGTTTTAAGAAGTGTCGTAACGACGCAGTAGTGTAGCCCAAATCATTTTCGAATTCCACAAGAAAATTTCTTTTAAAACGAAATACAAGATTTTTCTCGTTCGCTTTGAAAACGTTCAATAATTGTTGTCTTTACAATTTTTTTGCAACGTTTTCAGCTTGTTTCCTTTGCTTTTCTCTCTCTTTTTTGCAACATTTTTCCCCCATTGCCTTTGCACCTTTTATTTATTTATTTCAACTTTCCTTTTCCTATCAGTAGCTAAGTTGATTCCAAGCATTATCATAAATCCAACCATAAAAGACAGACTTGCCTGTTGGACATAATCTTTATTTTTAACCCAACTTCACAAAATCAATAATCTCACCATACAAAATGGAAATTATTGCATGATTAAGTTCCACATAAATCAAACATGAAAAATATGAAAATCAATCCAAAACATATCAAGTTGATTCCAACAAAAAATAGTGGCTAAGTATCCAAACCTATCTGCCTAGTTTCTCTTCGAGTCAACAACAATATTCTTACGTCCATTATCTAATGCTACATTAACTGACTGATATATCTCCACGAGAGCAAATTCTATTTGCAGTTGCCTCAATAGGATACTTATTTTTTGATCTGTAGAGTAACATATATATCACTCTTATCCCAAAAATCTAACACCATCACGTCTAGCATTGTTTTCCACCATCGTTGCCTCCTTCCGCCGCTGCCGCCGCCGCCACCTGTCTCACCGTCACCAATAAAAGCAACTTTTTAAAGGATTCAAGAGAAATTATAAAGAGGACATTTAGTCTTTGTTTGGTAGGAATTAAAATCAGATTTTTAGTAGATTTTAATAAAAGTTGATAAATTTGTAGTTTAAAAGTTGAGCCATCCATAAAATATGTGATTAAAATTAATTGTTGATTTTGACTTAAATTAAAATCTGAATTTTAATTTCTACCAAACAAGAGATTAATAATTTTAACTTATTCAAATTCACCTACTATGGCTAAAACAAGTTTTATCATTTTCCACATAGAATACGGTTGAATTAATTTTAAAATCTTTTTATCAATTTCAATTTTAATTTCTTGCCCCGGTATTATAAAAAATGATTATTAAAAAAATAAACTACATTATTTAAGTCAAATATATTTTGCATATTTTCTATCTAACCAAGATCTTCATGAGCAATTTCCTCTGTAGTTAAAGATGTTCACGATCGTGACAATAATAAATACTTTAAAAAGTAAAAACACAATACTAGCAATTCAAGATCTAACCCCTAGAAACAAATATAGTGCTATAAAATAATAAATTTATTAATTTGAAAATGTATTAATACTTCATTTTCCTTGTCAAGTTTTAGAGAATTGTATTAAAAATAATTTAAAATTGAGCATAATAGGCTACCGATTTGAAATAATAATGATACTTTTTCCACAAATTAATATTTTTGGAGGTTATGCATATTATAATGACGCAAAATGAAGAAAAGAAATGAAAAATTTTGTATTTTTGAAACAATAAAACTTAAAATCCAACAGTAAAATTTGGCTTTTAATTTGAACTGGCGGCGAGTTCCCAAAATCTGAACTGTTTATTTGGATTGAAATTGATGAAAATATGACCGTTATACAGAACTCATTTCGACAAGTATTTTGAAAGATGGATTCAAGTACTATATTAAAAAAACAGGCGAGTTACTTTTTAAAGATAATTTCTATAATTTCTTTTGCTATACGATTATGACGTTTTTATTCATGCATAGAATGAATCTTGAAGGATAGTTTAAATTCAGGGTTTTTGTTCTTTGATCCAACTGATGATCAACTTGGGTTAAAACACTGGATTTGTTTTTGTGAATTTTCGAGGGTTTTCATTTTATGTATTGTTCTTTTTTCATTTTATGTATTGCTCTTTCTGCAATTCTGACAGTTGTCTCCTGATTTTCCATCAAGCAGAACTAGACAAGGATTTTAAAAGATGGATTCAGGTGCTGTTCCAGATCAACCGAGAAGTAAGTTAATAATATACTTAACTAAAAAACAGGTCAGTCACATTTTCATGATAATTTCTATAATTTCTTTAGCTATATGATGATAAATCCGGTTTCAGTGAATTCTGTTTTTGTAAATTCTCTGAGGGTTTTCATTGAATCTCTAAATTTTGAGATTCAGCAATTGTGATCTCTCTTGTTTCTATTACAATAAAATTCTTTGTTGGTTCATTAATGTGAATCTTGTAAGATATTTTCTGGGTTGAATTGATGATCAATTTTGTGTTTCAGTATAACTATTTCTGTAAAATCTATGTGAGTCTTTACTGGATCTTTAATGGTTGTGTTTGGTGTTCCTTTTCATTCAACGTTTGGCTATTTCAGCAATTGTGTAACTAGGGGATAATGCCCTCTGTTGTTTGTGTAATTCTTTTGTCTTTATAATGTTTTCTTTGTTGGTGCATTTGGTGGATCTTGCAGTATTTGTCCTTTTGGACTGATAATCAATCTTGGATTTTACTGTATTTGTATCTGTTATGTGAATTAAATATGGGCTGAATCTTTAATGGAATTTGTATTTGGTTTGATTATTGATAAGTTTTGGGTTCAATTTTCATTTTATTTATGGTTGCTTCAGCAAATGTGTTATGAGTGTACTGTGTTCTCTTTGGGTTCTTTAATTTTTATATCTTTGGTACATTGGCTTGAATCTTCAAGGATTTTTCCTGGGTTCAGTTTTCGATTCGCTAGATTTATTTATGCGAATTCTCTGTGCATTTTCACTGCATCTTCAACAGAATTTTTGCCTTTTGTGTTTGGACTGAATAAGGATAATTCTTAAGTTGTGATTTATTCTTTTTATTTTATATATGCTTATTTCAACAGTTTTGTTTCTTATTGTGATAATGTTTTCTTCATTAAGTAATTCCCGTGTTGTTATGATTAAGTCCTTTTTGGTACATTTGGATGAATACTAAAGATCTTTGTGGGTCTTGTTCTTTGAATGATGATCAATCTTAGGTTTCATTGGATTTATTTCTGTGAATTCTTTGTGGGTTGACTATTTAATATAGCTTGTGCTTTTTATGTTTGGTTTATGGTTCCTTTTTCATTTTATGTTTGGTTATTTTAGAAATTATGTTCTTCGAGTGACAATGTTCTCATTGTTTATTTAATTCTATT
>CAIGRN010034686.1:0-38650 GCA_903798345.1 Fraxinus anomala
GAATGAATAGATGAATTCTCATTTGGCGGTATGCCTATCATGATATCAATATTTGCTTGTTACTTGTTCATAACTATTTAAGCCTCCAATTTTGAGCGTACATCTTTCTCAGCTCCATAGAAAGAAACCCCGCACTAAACACTTTGATGCCTGTGAGTTATGGAGTTGAACCTTTAACTTGAGATATACTTAATGCTACTTGTATTAGGGTTGTCGGTAAAATGGCTATGACTTGACACACACTCACACATTTCGTAAGTGTTTTTGATATCTCGATAATCATGACACTATTGATTTTTTTGTGGTGTTGAGTTTGAAAGGAGCATGAACTAGGCATGTCAACGAGTCGAGTCGGAGCTTTTTTTGGCCCGAGTCGAGCCAAGCCAGGGCAAAAAAAATGAGGCTCGACTCGAGCCTTAGCGGGCCGAGCCGACTGCCTGCTGGGCAGCTAAAATGCTGCCGCAAGCAGCAGCTGCCCAGCAAACAGCTATAAAAAAATATTTTTTTATAATATACGGGCGGCATGGGCTGGCCCGAGCCTCGGCTCAGTGTAATCGAGCCCGACTCGAGCTTTTTTCGGATCGAGCTCGAGCTGACGAGCTTTTTTACCATCCCTAGCATGAACTGTAGTTGAATTGGAACTTATTGACAGTTTGAATTGTAACATAGATTTGTCATTGATCGTCTTGTTTTGTATTAAATTGCTAGGGGCTAGCAATAAGCAAGTTGGGGGGTGTCATAATGATACAAATTGTTAGGTTTTTCATCCATTAATACTTGCATTAGTACGATAAATTGACACTTGAATGCACTAAGTACCCTTATATTTTGATTTAGAATACAAATAGATGAAAACGGTGAAAATTTGAGGAAATACGTGAAAACGGTCAAAGTGGAAGAAAATAAAAGTTCAAGGACCAAATTGCAAATATCCAAAAGATGGCTCAGAAGGCAAAATGAAGATATAAAGATTTGAGAGTGTTAGGCATCAATTGGATGAGGAAAGAAGCCAAAGGGATGAAATATAATTAAAGAACTATCACATATCAACTATCAAGTTGAAAAGTTTTGTACCGATTTTCAGCCTCATATTGAGACTAGTTTTTGATATGGAAAAAGATCGAATTCGAAGATGATATCTGAAGTAAAGTTGTAGCCTCTTTCTTACGCATCTTGAATCATCTCAATCGAATATCGTTAGAGAAAGTTATGACAAAAATATTGAAAACTGTCCGGTGAAAAAACTGTAAACATATGCGGTCGCATAGGGTTATTGCTATGCGGTCGCATAGAACCCTTCAGCTACTTTGAGTGGCCAATTTCGGCCTTCTATGCGACCGCATCACCTATAACTATGCGATCACATAGAGTATTTCTGAGACACGATTTCCAGTTTCCTAATTTACGTCAAACTCTTATGGAAACAACTTCTTTCTCGACTTTTCAACCCTAAATACACCTCCAAAATGGTTGATTTCTTCATTATTCATCATTCTTTCATTGATTTTGGCTCAAGAAACCCATGAAGAACTAAACCCTCGGTGAAGCTACGAAAGAACTCGGTTGGAATTGGTAATTTCATGTCATTTATTCAATTATTTCGATTTTTTCATTGTCAAACAATGCTAGAATTTAGACTTTCATTATGATAAATTTAAATTAAAATTGATTTAATTCTTATTATATTTTTCGTGGATTCAGTCATGCATTTTTCATTGTTTAATTGAAATATTTGTTAAGTTTAAATTTCATGAACCTATGTTGAGATTGATTTAATTTTTACTAAATTAATCATAGATTAAGTCAAGCTTTTTCTATCGATGAATTGAACTAATTGTTGAATTTTAATCTCAATTATTTTATTGGTGTGATTCAATTACTTCTTTATGCTTGAAGTATATGGTCGATCTTTGAATCTGATTTCAATAAAATTGTGCGAATGCGTCATATGAAGTCTAGATTTTAAAACTACTTTTGAATTAAATTAATTTGTATCGTTATATCTTTCGATTAGAGTGTCGGGATGAAAGTCTCTAATGGAGTTATAAAACTGAATAATTGATGTGAATAATCCAATCCAATTGGGGGAATTCCGACGCTTCACTACTTCAAATAATTGATTTTAATTTTGCTACTTCAATATTGAATTTACTACAAATTTAAGACGATAACCCATCTCTTTTTGGAACCCTTAAACGTTTTCAATCTCTTCGTGGATACGACACCCCAAAGCTGCACTACAATTATCGCGTTATTCTTTGAGCGTAATCAATGTTTGTGCAAATAAAGCTTCATGCACATATATAGAGATGTGGGTTTGTTGATATGTTGGAATCTTAACCTTTATGATCGAGCAAGCCTATGTTTTGCTTATGTTTATAAACACTAAGTCACTTTTTATACACGTTTCGAGGGACGACCTATAGGTACTACCCATTTATTGATCACTTATTTTTTTTTTCTATTTATAAGTCAAATCGTTTATCAACACTCTCCAATCATGTTTTAAGATTGTTGCTCCAAACCCTCGAGAAACATTACAAACTCAGCCTTACTTAAGCAAGGGCGCAGATGGATGGGGCCGGCCAATGCTTGAGTTCGGGTCGTGAGTTTATCATAGTTGAAAGGTGTAGATGTTTTGACTTGGAAAAGCTCAAATAAGCCATTGTCTCTGTTATTTTTGACATGGTGATATGGTTGATGGATGTGAGAATCGAGATTTTTGTATTTTCTTTTGAATGAATTCATTCATACTCTATCAGCTTTAAGTGCTTCCCATTGTATTTGACCGTAGTCTTTTTCTTTAACTCGCTTCTTTTTTCTTTGTATTTATGAATCTCTAGAAATGTATGAATATGATATGAGTCAAATAAAGGCTAAGTTAATGTATGTCCTTCTTTAGCCACGTGTCTTAGATTGTTATGAAGGTTTATTTCAGATGGTGTATTTTGAGAGGGATGATAGTGATGCATGAGATTATTACTCATCATGAATCACGTACTCCGTGACACCAATTATAAAAGGAGTAATTAGACTATAAATTTTTTACTTTAGCCTATTTTTTTCTCATATTTATAAGAAGTTTATAAATATATGAAAATTGCTTTTTTACCTTTTAAATGACACTCAAGTATTACTAACTTAGTCACTCCCATTTTTTATCTATTTATAATTTTAAATCAAAATATTTATAAAAAGTTACATGCTTAATCCTTATAAGGTTTTTATCTTGAAATACCATCAAAATTTTGCATAATAAGGTAGTGTAAAAGAGCGTGAAAATCTTAATTTCCATTAAAGAAATAAAAGGAGTACATATGTATTAGATTATTATGAACCTTTATATATTTTACGTGGTGAGATTTATGGTCCTCAACCTTTAAAAGTGGAGTTTTGGAGCGTTCGCAAATTATTGATTCACCAATGTTGACAATTAAATTATATGTCTTTTACGTAATAAAATTGTCAAACCACTTATTATTTATCTTCACTTCAATTGACAGTCGTGTACAATTGTACTGTCTAAATTGATGATTTTCATCCAAATTCACATATTTAAATAGTTTTGGATTAAATATTCGCCCTCTTAGCATCCCATTGATTGTGAATATAGATTATACAAGTTGAGAAATAAGATGGTAAAAATCCTTTCCACGTCCGATCCATATACATGACTCTACTAGTACAATCTAAGGACTATCAGATATGCTCAATTAGGATTCAATTACTTGGGACCTTGCTCAACTACAAATAAAACATCCTACAAGCTTTCTAGGTACACAAAATCCAGAAACGGTCCATATATACATTCACAGAAACGTGAAATTAAAGTAGTAGACGACAAAGTAGCTGGAAGACGGAATATAGTTATCCAAAATTTTGCCTAGACAAAGATATGCTTTGTTTGCAAGATGGAAGACCTGTCGACGCTTCTGCATTTTGTCATTTAATTACATTAGCTTCAATTTTTCCCCCTTTTCTGCAGGCACACTTTGGCTTCAAGAAGGTTGGTGGTTGACCAATTGTGACCACAACAAGAGGTAATAAGGCATATCTGATTGCCTATTTGCTTGATCTAGATCTACATGCCATCTCGAAGGATCCACCGAATTGTCAAGGTGAGCTCTAACAAAAAGAGTGTCACCAGGCAGAATCGGTACATGGACTATATCTCAAACGTTCATTTTCCTGCAACCATTTCAACAAGAATCCACAAGTCAAAAGCACGTTTTGACATCACAATATGAATATCTTTTCTTTTCGAAACTACCGCAAGAATATTAATAGAATGCTTTTGCACCTCAAATGACAAGATGTGATAATAAAATAGAGTGCAAGTTTTAGAGAATAGTAAGTTATTTTTCGTTTTCGAGTCATGATTAAACGTATACCAATTCATAAATATCAGCAACTATAGAGATTGAAGACAATGAGCTACGTTATGTTTCAGGTGTACCCGAGCCAAATTAAAACTAGGAGTACAATGTAGCCTATTACTTTTGTATTCATTGACTAGAAGCATTGACTGAAACAAAGAGCCGCTGAAGACCGTTAAGGAATCAACTTCTCTACATGAAGAATTCTCCAGTTCAAGAGGATGTAAAATGAGGTCATAACAGAAATTGGCAGTAGTTAGAGGCTGTGCCGAGTGCTCTTAAAAGTGCAGGAGGCTTACACCGTTACACCTTGAGGCACACCGTATAAGACGTTCATTGGGGGCTTCAGAAAATATGCTTTGGTATGTCCTTTGTCACATACTAGAGGCTTCCGCTTCAACTTACTAGCTGCACACCTCAAGGCATAAGCCTCACGGCTGCTGACATGTGTTCTCCACAGCCTTCTTTCTTGTGGGCTTTCGGACTATTTTGTTAAGAGCCTCAGCTTTTCGGGCTTGTTTCTCATAGCCCACAAAATTTTAAAATATTTTTCTAAAGCTACATAGAACAGACCAACTGTAAAAACTGTAAAGAAAAGAATTGGAGAAGAGCAGAGAGACTGAAGAGTCTTCGTACCCTAACCCTGTACTTCAACAACTGGGAGTATGATCCCTCTCCCAAAGTGAAGTTACAGTTTTTCAGCATAAACAACCGGTGAGAGGTTCTTCTCTTTCTTTACATTTTTCTTGCTGCCATCTTTGTGTTTCCATTTTCTTTCCTGTGGGTTTTCTTTTCTTATAAAGTCAAAGCAAGCAAGATTTGTCAGTTGATTCATTTGATTTAAAGCTTTAGTTCTGGTTGTGAATTGATGAATTTTATGTGGTTACTACTTTGTTGATTTATTATTTACTAAGTTAATTGGATCCCTTGTATGTTTCTAGTTGCAAATTAGGATGGTACAAGGAGTAAAAAGACGATAAAACCGTAAAATTTAGCTTGAAGTAAATACCAAATTGCTAGACTTACATCTATATAGAGGCCAGCATCACTCCATACGTCAAATCCCAACTTGCCCATGTGATATTAAGCCTTCAGGCCACTGATCCAGATGTCCACCTTAATTATGTCCTCGCAAATCTAAAATTCTAACAGAAATAGTTTCAAGTTACGACAGAACAAAAAACAGAAAAAGTACCGGGTACAAATGCAACAGAAATCCAACAAGCATTCAGATTACTTCTTGAATATAGACATTTAGTTATTTCTAAACAAGGGCCAATATTACAGAGCAACAGTGTTTGAGATTATAGGACCAAACTGCCACTTTATAACAGAAGCATCAATAAAGCTACAGTCTACAAGTGTATAATTGTATGTTCATATTAGCCCACGAGGCAGTAGCCTAACCAATCAGTCATGTACATCAACTCCAAATAATTGTTAAATACAATTAATAGATTCTCTAAACTCGATAATGCAAAATATGCAGCAAAATTAGGGCTATAAATTAACTCACTTTGAATAGTTGCATGGTCAATCGAGAACTGTTATTAAGTTTAGGTGACCAAGCTTGAATTGACCATGTTCTGCCCTAATCAATTCCTTCAACTTGGCTCTTTAACCAAATAAGTATCAATTATAATGCTAACTAATGAAACTACTTGAGCTCGCTAGAATTCATTTAAATAGAAGCTTGTTCAAGCTGGATTTGAAGAATAAGTGAGCCAGAGTTGCGTAATTCCAACCCAAGGTTGAAAAATCCAAATGTTTGGTCATGCTGACTGAATTATATAAATTCGTACTTCACGAGAGTCATTATAGGTCAAGACATTTAGTTCTCTGAGAAATTGAAATATAATGAAAAAAGATCCTAAGGGCATAAATAAATGAGATCGTCACGAGTAGCAAAACAGTTAAGATAAGCCATGATGGAATACAAGTTACAAACCTTAAAACTAATAATTGATTGAAGACATAGGAAAAGAGAACAGCATGAATTTCAAAAAGCCCTAGAAAGATCATTTATTCAGAAATCATTTTCATATCCGGTAAATGGACAGGAAATAAAAGATATCAGTGTATTCATACATTCTCAAGAAGGTGCTATACTGATACTAAGAAAGAATGTCAAGGGAAAGCTTTGAAAAGAAGATGAATTAGGGATGAATAAAAAAAGACTAGAGTAGGAGAAACTTTTTTCTCAGATTCATAGCAACCTTGGTTAGAATCCATCTTATCGTCGGATAAAACCAACTCAACGAATCCAACAATAACGGCACGTTTGGTAAGATTGAATGCGCACTACTCAATACTGTTAAGACGAAAAATTTAAATTTTGTCCATTATACTATTGAGTCTTGTTCAAGACTGCATGCCAAATGTGTCCAGAATGAAAAACAATAAACTAAACATGTAGTTGACAAGCATAATGAAATATCATCAAGAAGTATTTTGTAGCCAACAAGTCAAAGGAAACACTGAATTTGAAGGTTGGATAGATAGACTACCTGAACAAATACTGAATCCAGAACTTGGAAGTTCAGGAATAAAGAAAATAGACAGCAGCGATGATTATTCTCAAACCAGTTGAGGTTTATGGAGTATTTTCATCGAAGAGAGCTTTATAAAATCTTTTTCTTTCTTCCGGGTCAAATATTCCACCTAGATTACTCCCTTGATCATCTTGTTCTGAAACTTCATCGCTTGCTCTCTTTCTTCCCTCTGGCCTAACTGGTGCCAAACCTTTTCTCCTTTTCTTTTCCAAATTTAATAAATAGTGCCTCCTGTTATATTCATGAAGCCCCCCCTGCATCAATTCCCCAAACTTGTCCTTCACAACAACTAGTGGGTCCTTGTCAATCAATTCCGAACCATTGTATCCTTCCCTGAGAAGAACCGTATAAATTTGATATTTATTTGAAACATAGAATATGCCAGGATGCTTAAGCAGCAAAACATTCAAGTTCTGTGGTAACAAAAATTCTCTTCTAAAATGACCTAATTTTAGAATTGAGGCTTTCTTCCACAATGTCAGTGATAGTAATTCGTGCACTAAACCAACCGTTCTTTTATCCATTTCCCTTGATTCCTCCACCAAGCCCCTCAGCTCCCCATAAGGCGAAATATACGGAGTGAAATTAAACTCTTGAAACTTTTCCCATGATTTTACCCAAGTAGATGGCAATGAACAAGAAAAGCATGGTTCACGACCATCTTTTTTAGCTAATTCTTCGATTGCAGAAACTGCTAAATCAGGGTCCCAGGATGTAAGCTCAATCTCCATTGAACTTCGCCTCCCAGTATAATTGACAACTCGAAACATATCAGGATACTTGGTTGCAATCCTAAGCAAATAATCATCCGGAAATCCAAAATTTCTCTTCAATTCATTAAGTTTCGAGACATTAAGCCTCTGATTTGCGCTCATCATCAACACCTTCGCTAACCGCTTGACGAAAATTGGTTCCTTCATATCCTTAACAGATTCTTCCTCCTCTACTAAAAACAGCATTCGTTTTGTTAATCGACAGAAATACTTGTCATTCTCACAATACACTTCAAAGCAACAGGGGTACTTTTTGAGCCAGTTAAGAGCTTTGCCTTGAAGATCTAAAGACTTAAATTTTTTCTGAAGGAAATCTACTGGCACGGCATCATCAGGGTATCTGATAATAATGTTCTTGATCTGATTATTCACTATCCATCTACGATTTCGAGACAAAGCTAATTCAAGATCTGGGTCTTTCTTCATTGACCATAAAGAAAATCTTCTCCTAAAATGAAGAATAATAAGTGGACCTTTAAGATATGCACCAGTCAACATTCTGTAACTATCTTTTAGGGGGTACATTTGCAAGTTTAGCTTGACGACTGAAAAAACTATTGATTATGAATCTGCTTTGCAACTCTGACCAGACCACCACTTCTTGTCAATATTTCTACGATACTCTCCCAAGAGACTTCTGTATCACAGATAAATAACATGCGTTACCATAAAAAGGACAAATAAAAATGGTACAGTTTGATGTGCGTGTCCTAATATTTTGGAAATTGACGACGGTAAATCAATTGTGCAAGTCACGGAAGTATTTACTCCAGAAAAAAAATATCAGTAACGGAGTTGCCTCATAGAATGATTTTAGATTTCATTTCTTTACAAATTTCTAAACACATACAAATAATATTCAAGAATTTCTGGGAAAAAAGTAAAAGGATTGCCGTTGTATCAATCATACAGCACATCAGTAAACTGAAGATTGTGCTTTTATGCAAATTAATGGATCATTAAACACAAAATGGAAACAGAACAGACCCGAGCAGAAAGAAATGATGAAATATGAAGGAATTATCAGAGAAACTAAAAAGAAAAGATTACCCGTGAGAGTTGGATTATACCGAGCTCTTGTGCACACTCAGGTTGGGCTGAGAAGCAACTATTAAGAGGAGAGCTCGTTGGACACAGTTTTGGCCAACGGTATTGGTCTTTCTAGAGAGAACAACGGTGATGGTAACAAGTTGCGGTTTCGGATTTCAGCTTTGGTGGTGGTGTAGGATGGGGTTAAGGATGGATTTTGTCATTTTGAAAAGGGTCGGGGTTTAATCGAAAATGGAGGTGGGTGGAAGGATTTGAGGGGTTATTTTAGAAGTTTGCCTGATTTTTTTATTTTTAATTTTTTAAGTTAAATTGCCTAATTTTATTCTTTTAAAAAGAAGAATTCCACACAACAATCGCATACAGCATATCCCCATTTTCATGCAAACTAAGAAAGCCTATTGTTTCGCTTCCCCATCATATTCCACCACTTCTTTCTTCGTTGTCACTTTCGATTCACCATTGAAGAAATCCAAATGATGTTTTAAGGTGTTTGTACGGTTATTTATCCATGTTGTTTCTCAAATGAAAAACAAATATAAAAAAACCTACAGTATCTCGTCGTTTAGTTCCATAGTCGAGAGTCGAAGCTATTTTAAGACGTTCGAGGGAAATTTTCGTGGGGTGATGAGATTATTCGTAGAACTTGCATTTTCGAGTGATGCAACGGAGTTGACTCAAGTATGGCAGGTGGGTGCAATGATGAAAAAGTGAAGGGAGTTCACGAATTGGTGCAGACAATTTCACTTACAGGATTTTAAATTATAGTATTAACTTTTCATATACATTATGATAAAATAGTAGAAATATACTATTTGCATTTGCTATTAATGTAACTAGATTATGGTGATGGCAACAAAAGGTAATTCAATTGTGATCGGTCTAAAATGAAGATTTGGGATTTCATTCGATTTTCATCTCCATTTTAGAATGTCAATTCGAATTTTAAGATTTTCGTAGGTTAGTGATGTCCTATCTGCATGATGGAGGGAAGAAAAAAAAAATACATGAATAGTAACAAGAATTAACACATTGCAACATTGTTAACACGTTGGGTAAGTTATAATTTCAAAATTTTATATATACTATATCACGATTGAATATAGAGCTCGACGTATGAGATACAATCACTATAATAAAAATTATACACATGATAAAAAGACTATAGCGAAGTTATAATTATTGTCAAAAAATAGTATCCATAGTCTGATAGTTCTTTATTTCTTTAGCTCTCTATTTCTTTAACTAATAGAAGTCAACTTCTCAATAAAACACATTAATTAGCTTATCTCATCACCGATGATATTTTGGTTAAAATATTTTGAATAAAATAAAAATAAAAATCTGTCTCACTTTTATATTTATCATTTAAAAAATAATATTATCGACAAATAAGTCAATTTATGCTGGACTTTTTGATAAGAAATTATTATTAAATACGAAATGTGTTAATTAATAGAAGGTGATGATAAGAGAAAAACAAAGAAAAAATAAATTAAAATATGAGTTCTATAACGAATAAAGATTGAGACCTTAATTGAAAATAAAATATAGTGCAAAAAATTCGCTGTAATCTTTTCAATTTAAAAAAAAAAAAAAAAGCCTCCGCCATTTTCTCGGGAAAACAAATTTCCATTTCGTCAACTTTCCCAAAGACAAATCTCCCTTACGTCATCCAATTAACTGCCGATTGATCTCCACAGCAGATTGAAGAATTTGCCGAATCAGGAATAAGATCAAGAATCCAACATGGAAGACGAAGAATAAGGACGAAAAGGCGCGTTATCTTCTGAATCAACACGTGTCATCTGAAACCGCCATTCAATATCGAGATAGCCTTCCATTTTTTCCCTCCACTACTCCGTGATCCATCCTATCCGCCCACAAACACACGTAATTTGTGTCAGCAATTTGATTTTTGTATTCCTAGAATCATGTTCCACTCGTACCAGATAATATTACTATATACCTGATGGCCTTGACCTTTTAAAATATTTTGGGGGGCTTAATCTTCTGTAGTAATTTGGGGGGGAAAAATGGATCATGCGGCGGATGCACATCGGACGGATTTGATGACCATAACGAGGTTTGTGTTGAACGAGCAGTCTAAATACCCAGAATCCCGTGGGGATTTCACTATCTTGCTTAGTCACATTGTTCTCGGCTGCAAGTTTGTTTGTTCTGCTGTTAACAAGGTTAGATTTCACTTTTTTTATCTTTGTTGTTGTGGTTCTATTGGAATTTGGGGGTGGTTATTGAGTTTTGGAGTTCAGGTTACCAATTTTCGTGTGTGAACAATTGGAATTTTACCCTTTGATGTCACGTTTAAGAATAGTAATTTTAGAATCCGATTCCTTGTCTGTGCTTTAGACAAGTCAAATTGTTCGTCTGAGCTTTTTTGAATGCTGATATAATATTGAAAATTGAGTTCTATATTAAATTTCAACATTTTTACCTTAACACCTACTCTTTGTAAATTATGCTAATTCAAGAAAATAAAGGTTTAAAAACAGAGGAAAAGAGGAATCATATAATAGTTATCTAGAAACAGAAATTCATTTATGTTGATTGACAACTAGTTCTTTCTCTCTCTTTAATTAAAAAGGGTAAGAAGTATCAACTATTGTTATTGGAGTTATATTTCTGTTTGTTGTCATTTTTTTGTCTATAGCTTTTAAATTTCTTCATCGAATTACGGAGGACCTTGAATACACTTGCTCACAAAATTATACAAAAGTATATATAGAAGTCGTATAGTTTTGATGTGAAAATGAAGTGTATTGAGATTTGGAAAATCTATTTGAAGTTTTCGACATTTCTTGGAAAATTATCTTATGTTTTACAATTTCTTTGCATATGTGTATAAAGGCATTCAAGTTCACGTGTCAAGTAAAAAATAATCAGAATAGCCCATTATTGTATAGAGTCACTACCTAATAGGATGATAAAATTCTTTTATTATAACTGGTTTAAACAATGAAAGTTATGATTCTTTTATTGTATGAGGACTGAACTTTGGTTCTGCCAAAAAGTTTTTATGGTGTTATTTTTTTTTTTATAATGGCTTATTCTGCCAATTGTGTAATTGTGCAGGCAGGGTTGGCCAAACTCATAGGGCTTGCTGGCGAGACCAATGTGCAGGCAAGTTCTGGAAACTTAATTCCAGGGTTATGTTAAGCATAATGTGCAGATTTTCTAGAATTTAGCATAGATTCTTTACATATGAATTCACTTTATTTGACTTTCTGTTTTAAAGGGTGAAGAGCAAAAGAAACTAGATGTGCTCTCGAATGAAGTTTTTATCAAGGCTTTGGTTAGCAGTGGTCGCACAGTAAGTCAACGAAGGTACTTTGTTTTTATAACATAATAAGAGTATAGACTTACTCTTAAAAATTGTGAATGTACTTGCAGTGCATTCTTGTTTCTGAAGAGGATGAAGAGGCAACATTTGTGGAGCCATCTAAGCGTGGAAAGTGCGTTATTATTCCTTCAAATCTTTGATAGTACTTTAACCATCTGATCTGAAATGTACTTTAATTTAATTTATCTTTTATTTACATTAGTTTGTGATTCATCCATGCTGAATATGCAGGTATTGTGTTGTCTTTGATCCATTGGATGGATCCTCGAATATTGACTGTGGTGTTAATATTGGAACTGTACGATCCTTGTCTAATTTATACCTACCTCCACTAAAAGATATTACTCAAAAAAAAGAAAAGAAAAAAAAAAGTTTTTTCTTCAAGAATATTGTCATGAGGCTGTAATGAACTCAATGCTTCTCTGTTGTCTAGATTTTCGGCATTTACATGATCAAAGATGGAGGTGAACCAGCATTAGAAGATGTCTTGCAGCCTGGAAAGAATATGATAGCTGCAGGCTACTGCATGTATGGAAGCTTCTGCACAGTATGTTTTTGTTGCTTTCAATATTATTTATTACAGATTGCATGATAAACTATTAGGAATGTTTGGCATACAGTATTAGCTAGGATTGGCAATACAATGGACAAGATTTTAGCCTCGTTTTCTTATTTAATATTGTCTAGTACTATACAATCCACATTACCAAACTAGCCATTAATAATTGTTCATGGGGCAATTTTGCAGCTTGTTTTAAGTGCTGGAAGGGGAGTCAATGGATTCACCCTCGATCCGTCTCTTGGAGAATTCATACTGACCCATCCAGATATAAAGGTAACCCCTTCACCCTTCCGTGTTGATTGATATTTCCAACATGTTCGCTGTACTAATCACTATTTAGGTACCTTTGCATACGCACCATCCAATTTTAAATATTTAAGATACTCTCATTGCTCCTTCCCGGTTCAAACTTTTATATTAATCCAAATTTCCACTTGTATGATCAAACTATCTAATTTTAACTTTGTTTTCACATTCCCTTAGTTGATAAAAAATATGATTCAGTGTCGTGTATTGTTAGTATTAACTTCTCCAGGTTTGAACTTCATTTGTTGTACAGATTCCCAAGAAAGGAAAGATATATTCAGTTAATGAAGGAAATACCAAGAACTGGGATGGTCCAACGGCCAAGTATGCATCCTTATATAGTCATCGCACATTTTATTTAATTCATTACATCTCATGATTTTACGAATATCAGGTATGTGGAGAAATGCAAGTTTCCAAAAGATGGTTCAGCACCAAAATCTCTAAGATACATTGGAAGGTAATGGGAAATTTTAATGTAGAAATCATTTTCAAATGGTCAATATGATTTGGTAATTGCAAGAATGTTACTGCAAGACTTTTTATTCTATTTTCTTGAATTCCTGGAAATTTGGAACTAAATTAGAAATATTTATCTCAAATTCTTCGAGGAAAAGATAATCTTTTAATTCTTTTCTGAAATCTAGTCCTTGGATTCTGTTCCTCTCATGGTTGGGAACTAATGATTGTCTCTGACCTTAAACAAAATTTAACCATATATTAGGCATATGGGACACTTGACCAAGAAAATAGAATAAGGGGCATATTTAAACTATATTCCCCCAAGGGGGTTAAGGAGGGAAACAGTCCTTTTAAGCATAAAGCTAAAATTTTGGTGTGAAGTGTGATATGGGGATTTATGAAGAACTTTTTTTGAAACTACATCATCCTCCTTTTGGAAAACAGAGTTAGGCGCGTACCTTAATTATATCCCCTTCTTTTATAGTGCTTATGATTTGTTTCTGATTTTCAGTATGGTAGCCGATGTCCATCGCACGTTACTTTATGGAGGCATCTTTTTGTACCCAGCTGATAAGAAAAGCCCAAATGGAAAATTGCGGTATGTGTGTATATAAAGATATAAATATTGACTGATAAACGACTCCTGTCATAAGCATTATTCAAACTATCGTTACTTGTCTAATTGCATCAAACAGGGTTCTCTACGAAGTTTTCCCCATGTCGTTCTTGATGGAACAAGCTGGAGGACAGGCATTTACTGGAAAGCAGCGGGTACGAGTTTTTGATATCTGAATCAGTTAAAATTTTGATTAGTATGTCGAACTATAGTAACTGAGCTATAGATGCTAAAATGTGTGGAAAAATCACACCTGACCGGTGATTGGCAGAGCCGTAGGCTGGGCTGCATTTAATGCCGAGTCTGCTTGGTTGTAGAGGTCCACATCCTGCGTGGGTCGACCAATGTGGGCCTGTATTTCAGAAAGAAAATAAAATGGAAACTTGTTGAGAAATTGAGAAAAAAAAAAAAAACCCGGCACAGTGGACCAAGATGATTTTAACCTTAAAAAAGGTGTCGTGCCAGGCCACCTCAAAACCGAGCCGTATTGGCCTAGCATGGTTCAATTTACAGCTTTAAATTGATATGACTAAACAAAATTTTATTTTGCAGGCACTTGACTTGGTTCCCGAGAAGATTCATGAGCGCTCACCAATATTTCTCGGTAGCTATGACGACGTCGAGGAGATCAAGGCCTTGTATGCAGCTGAAGAGCAAAAGTAGTAAATGTAAATTTCCTTTGTACCTTTGCAGTTGTTTGATTGCTAAACTAATATACGTAATAAAACATAGCCCATAAACTGAAGATTATTGATGAAAGGAACATCAATGCATTTTATCATATGTGCATGTATATATGCATATTTTTTCATATTTACACTTAGGGTTATAAATGGATCGGATATGGATTGGATTTGTCTATATTCGATCCGATCTTATAAGAAAATTATCCGATTCGATCCAATTCAATAATCCAACGAATATTTGATTATTAAATCAAATTCGATTTGCTATGTTATCGAATATACGATCCGATAATCCGATCCGAAATTAAGAAAAATTAGGAAAAAAAATCAATCTTGGAATGAAATCATCATATATTAAACGAAAAATTGAAAATCGTCAAATAAACTGTTAAACCAGCTGGTTAACTTTGAGGCCCACTTGTTCTTTAAAATTTTTTGAACTAACTTAAGCCTACCGATTTTTACTAGCAAGCCAAATAGTGACATCTACAATCATGATGTTCCTTTTTAAGGAGAGATTATTTTCTAGTTTTCTATTGACATTCGACGAGGGATAAGGTAAAATTGAATTTCAATTCTAAATATAAATATTTTATTTCATTATTTCCATTCACAAATCAAATTATTTGTTACATATTAATTATTAGTTTTTGAAGTTGTAAAATAAATTATAATAATAAATTTAATTAAGAAAAATATAGATATTTATTTACTTTAAATTAGTAAACTAAAATTAAAAAAATCTATTGTTTTTATAATATTTTACATTTATGTATATAATTATTTTTCAATTTGACAATCGGTTTGATACCGATTTGATCCCAATTCAACTTTTTGACCATTGACCATCTTCCTTCTTCGGGTCGATGTCCGAGTCGATTTTTAAAACATTGGTTGAAATAAACTTTTTTTTCTTCAAATTTTTCAATTCTTAAACAGGTTTAATAATTATAAAATTTTCAACTTTTTATGTTTTGAATTTGATATCTTTTATTCTAAATTTATTTATTTTCTCATTTATTTATTTTAGTAACAAATAATATGCCTTAAAAATATTTTATCGACTCAATTATTTATAATAAATCGGATCGAATTGTTATCGGATCGGATTGACCTATATCCATATTTGATCCATTTAGTTAACGAATTATCGGATTCGGATCTTGATCGGGTTATCGAAATGAGACCCTAAATCCATCTCCTATTAATTTCGTCGGATTCGGATCGAATTCGGATCAAAATCTAATTCATTGACAACCCTATTTACACTCATTTGCAATTTATATAAATATATACTTTTATTAATAGGAATGATGAGGTATGGTAAATTGTCTCATTCCGCTCCCCAACCTATCTTGAATGAGGTGAGGATTCCTAAATTAGTCGGGGAATCAAGGCAGGGCAAGGCAGGGCAAAGGATCGGGAGGACTACTGCAGCCCGCACCCCTGCCCCGTCACCTTTCCTAAGTATGTTATCACGTTTTCCAAAGGAATATCTTGTTATTCTAGCATTGAGTTTTTGCGATCTTATATTGTAAAATGTTGAGTGCATAAAATACCTAAGGAAGCTAATAACAGTGATATGATTTTCATCTCACTATAACAGATAAGAAGAAGTGATATTCCCATTAATAATTTAAACTATATTCTTCTCAACCACAATTTAAAATTATTGGCGGCATGCAAAATTCAATTGAATCACTAATTTTTATTTTATTACAGTTAGTGTCTAAACATAGGAACTGAGCCTAATTTTTCGATTGTCCAAAGGATCTTTCTTAGGGAGAAATAACGAGACGAAACACATTAAAATAGTTTAACTAGATAAGAGTGGAATTGGATCTCACTTTTAAAGTTTACAAGTTTTGTGACTTGTTCTTTTTGTAGAATACCTTTTGAGACGGTAATTTAACTTTACAAGTTCACCTGCATCATGGCTAGCCTATTGCTAGCCTTAGTGGCTGGGTAAGTCGACGCATACGTGATAGTGACCGTTATTGGTACAATCATCTCCCTTTGACATCGTAAGCAAAAGGTGTGATGACTGGATGCATCCATTTTAATGTAGTGGGTGTACACTGAAGAGTCATGGACCATCTCGAAAAGAAGGCAACACGAAGTAGGGGTAATCTAAGGGTTAAGCTTGATCTGAATCAAATGGTGTACTCTAATTGTTCTAACTAATCCGGTCCTACTATGTGTACAGGAAAATGCTGCTAGAATACACTTGACAGTTTTTTATTTGATAATGACCAAAAAAAAAGAAGCAAACCAACCAGATGCTGCCACGTCAGCATCTGGTGAAATTCTGACAGTTCTGCTTTTGTACAAGCAGAGAAATTCAACTAATTTTTTAGTATTATCAAAACAAATACTAAGTATAGAGATTGTTCATTTTTTTGATAATATTATTGCTATCATGAAGATAAAATTCCATAAATATTAGGAGGATTTGCCCATGTTATTCCTCTAGTTGTAATTATGGACCGTATTAACTTACATGATTGTAAAAGAATTATATATAAAAAAAATTTCTTCACATTTAACGTTTGATATCAGCATTACATGTTGTGGTATAGAAAGTATTTTGTGCAATTTTTATTCTCAATACGTTGGGACAAGAAAGAATGATCCACCAGCGTCGCCTTCTACAGTTTCGTAAGTCACTGATGAGCAATTTTTAGTAGGAAACCCCTCCACGTACAGGTGGGGGTTTCACAGGGGCCCCCAAGCCTCTCACAACCTGGCGGGCCCCACACGTTTTAAAAAATAATAAAAAATTCACCCCCTCCCCCCTATGCGTCTTGCATGTAAACTACATTTGATGTTCTAATGTACAAGACAATTGACTAGTACAATTGCTCAAGAATTTCAGCAATTGTAATCTTTACGAATTTTTTTGTTATACTAATTTTTAGATTTATTATTTGTAAGGTGAAATTTCATTTTTTTAAATAAAAAATTGTAGGTTAAATATTTATTGGTGTACAATATTAATTTAGTCTATGTATTGTATCTGGTCCTAAGCCCGGATAAATGACGAAGATTCTTACAATTTTATATTTTTTTATGACAAAATAAAATTTTGTGCATTCATCATTTTCTTACAAATTCAAGTCTTTATTATACTTGGGGTGAAAATGCAATTTTTAAATTTTACAAAAAAATAAAAATAAAAAAGAGTAGCAATTGACTCGTGAGTCGGCTAGATTCAACTCACCCCATTAAGTGTCGAGTTGGTGGGGCGAACCAAGTCGAGGTTTTGTGAAGCAAGTCAGGTTGTGCTCGCTTGCCCCATTCACAAATATAAGCTGGCTCGCTAGGTGGGCCAAATCAAGTTCGAAGGTGGACAAGCAAAATGATTCAACATTCAACTCTCCTATTAGCATTACTTAAGTTTGAGCAATGCACAACTCGTTTTCACGACTAGGCCTGCAAGCCTACGAGTTTTACAATTTTTCTGAATTTAAGGAATACTAAATCTATTTATTAGATGTGTATTTTTAATATATACCCACATGTAAATATGTATGTTGAATATCTCCTAACTTCATCCAAACTTGTTAAGATCTTCCGTTCTTATGGAGACAAGACACTAAAAAAAAAGAAGTTATCGACAACATATTATAGCCATTGGCGGATCCAGCACTCGGCGAGCACCTGCCCATGCTGGATTTGCCAAAAAAAATTTCCCCTTATAATGCATGGCCACTCAACGGTCGCCCGTGCTCACATCTCATCTTGGATCTGCCAGAGATTATAGCAATATATTTTTTCTGTAGTTAACCATTACAAATTAGTTTCTTTTTCAAAATAAGTGCTTGTTTGACTCCCATTTTGGAAGAAAAAATAGATTTTAAATAGTATTTTTTTTTTTTTGAAAATGTGTGGTTGAAAAGTAAAGCAAAGTAATTTTATTGGTTTGTGTATAGAATATTTTATTGAGTGAATATGTGACGAAAATTGTTTACTGTAGTAAACAATGTTTCATAAAAGAGTAATATTATTTAGCCTCACTGGGGTTACAATCCCAGTCTAGGTGACTCTAAATCATTAGTTAAATGAAAGGTGAAATTAAATGACTTACTTAATTTTAATTTCACCAATCATTTAATGTTCCATTAACGTCACATAAACTGAGATTGTAACCCCAGTGGAGCTACATAGCATTACTCTTGATAAAATGGATGAGCTAAATTAAAACTGGTGACAGTTTGTGACAGAAAATATCCATCCCAAATAAACTGTCCCTCGAAAAAGTAAAATTTGAAGACAATTTAAAAATAAATGTAAACCAGCTTTTACCTGAATTTCAAGCAGTAATTACAACTTTACACAATTATCAGCTTCAAAAGAAGTACTTTTACAATAGTGAGGAGCCATGATCGGAAAAATGAGAGAAGCTCCACCGGAAGGCGACGGAGAACCCTCTACCGGCCACCTGCTTTGCTGTCAAGGAGGAGCTCGGGAAAGAAGCCACTTTGTGCAGCCTTGTGCTGGAGGCACCTTTCAATTTCGAACAAAAAAAAATTTTTTTTTACATAAAATTAATATATTTTAACTTTCGATAAGCACTTTGAGAATAATCATGGGGCCAAGCTTTGGCAAGTGGTTCACAGAGG
Source organism: Fraxinus anomala (assembly GCA_903798345.1). Lineage (NCBI taxonomy): Eukaryota > Viridiplantae > Streptophyta > Magnoliopsida > Lamiales > Oleaceae > Fraxinus > Fraxinus anomala. The sequence goes on from CAIGRN010034686.1 coordinate 19,364, forward strand.
CTGTGGCTGGCTTCATGGCAATGACAGATACTGAGAAGTGAGCACTGGTAGGCACCTTAAATTTTAAGTGCCAAACTAAGGAAAGTGGTTCGCTAGGACTTTGGCCGTTGGCTTTTCTATCATCAGGTCACCAACTTTCTTGTTTACCGAGACCAATGTATGAACTTACACCTTTGCATAAACATGAGTTCTCGGTGAACGATCACATAGACATGGTGATAACATCCCTTTTGTCTCTCCTATCAACGGGTTACCAATTTCTTCGTCGTATTGAAAATGATTCTTGTCGGATCAACCCTCGTACGACTTCGTCCATCGTCCATCAGACTTCAACACTGATACATGATCTTACACAATCACATGGAACAACCCTTGAGGAGGCATCCCTTCAAAACACCTTCATTTCTCTCATTGGGACATGTCGATGAAGCATCTTCAACGAAGAAAGGAAGATCCTAATTCCATGAGATTTACATGCACATTTCTCTCCTTTTCTTTGTACTTCAATAATTACTCATAATTTGGCTGCAGCATTTTCAAGAAGACAAAAATAAGCACTAGAAGTTAAAGAATGAGAATAATGAGAAGTGGGCACTAATATATATATATGAGGATTAGGTTTATTTGGTAATTAGCTCATCATTAATTAAGGGAAGTGTATTAGGTTTGTTCTATTTTATTAAATTTTGGCTGTGAGTGTCTCACTATAACCTAAGATTTCAGCTCTCGAATCATTTCATCTAAATTTATTTATTTTTTATATTAGCACACTACTCGCATTTATTGCCACGTTCACTTTTCTCAGATGTGGAACTTCCATAATTAATATTATCAGATTTTTGTTTGTTCTGATATCATGTTGAATCGATTTATATAAAAAAAATTAAGTCTTAAATTTTAAAATAGAACTTCTTAATACTATAGCAGCCATGATCTAGCCCTTTTTTGATTTATTTTTTTTCTTGGTTGCTTTATTCGAATTAAATCTAAAGGTGATCCCACTCCACTGTAGCATCATGCGTTCCACTTCCATGAGAAGTTTTTTATTATACCTTTTTTAAAGGGTTTTGGGAAATTTCCTTAGATTATAAAGATCAACTTCTCACATAAAAATAGCATAAATTAGTGGACAAAGATGCCTATTAGTTATATATAAGTTGAATCATCCCATCAAAAATCATATCATTTTGAAGAATTCAAATATATTATTAGAAATAAAAGCGTCGTGATCAAGTCTGTTTCACATCTATTTTTAAAACCTTTCACGAGATAATTAACATTTCTTGTATTCACACCAAATGCTTCAACCCATTTTCCTCACATAGGATACTTAACGTGTTGTCTATATGTTTCATGCTTTTCAGATCAAAAGAACTTCGAACTTAAGTTAGTGATATACTTTTGTCATGTCGAAAATAAAGTCATAAACAATAATAGGGTATCTTTAACCATTTAAATTTTAGCTGATGACGTGATGATTGAATAAAAATCAACTCAACCCAATTCGTGTTTCGTGCATAAAGATCCTTTTGGAGTCAGTCAGGATAACAGATAGATCTGATAAGATAGTCACAAATGATGCAGATAAAGAGAGTGGTTTTCATACAGTGGCCACCACTAATCTAACTTTCACATGAGTGTATATATACAAAGTATGTCCCTTTGCTCAAATAGTTTATGACCAAATTAAGTCAAAATATTCTTTTCAGCAGATAAGATATAAATGGATGATTTTTTAATTATCAAGTTGTAGTTTCTTGATTAAACAAAAGAAAAAAGGTTTTTGAAGATGATATGAGTCAGGGACGACGGAGTCAGATAAAGATGTTGGGTGTAGTGGATTGAAATTTAAATTTTTTTCCGATGAACTCATGTCAAAAGACGCTATATGTCACATGAGATCTATAGTCTGTTTGAGCCATATTTTATTGTAAGAATGTATTTTGAAATAGTAGATTGATGGACAATATGTGATTAAAAAATAAGAAAAATTTTTAGATTAGCGTATAATATTATTTTATTAAAGAATGTGTGATTGAAAATAAGAAAGATAAACATAACAATATTAAAGATAATGGGAATCAAACGAGGGCCTAATTTAGAAGTTTAAGATCATAACACTCATAAAAAAGTGGGTAAGGTTCTCGAGCAAGTAAAATCTAAATATCAACTCTAAGATGCTCTACTAAATTTTTGTAGCTTTTCTTGTCGAATAGAAAACCGACGCTCTCCTTAAAAATTATAAGTTGACGGAAGAATGATAAGCATGAGCAAATGATATATGTCTACCAATGTAAAACTAAGAAAAAATACCTAATGAGTACCCTTCTTAGAAGGGTCTCTAAAAACTTAGACAACCAGCAATTCCTGACAATTGAAAAATTCTGTCCATGTTTGGCTTACTTCAAAATATACTTAAGAATCAGATTAATTTATAAATAAATAAGTTTTTAATAGTATTCTATTTATTGATAAAATTAAATATAGAGCAAGTTACTTATTTTGATAATATCATCTCTTTCGTGGTCAATATAAGTTTTAAATTATAAATATATATTAAATTTATGAAACATATGTAAAAATAAAATTTGATTACTTTTAAGCTTATCCAAAAATGTAGCGTCTCTTATTGTTAAATCTATCTTTGAATTTAATCAATAAAAGATATTTATAACAAAATTTACTTCTTTAATTACAAGTGAATTTTTCGAACTTAGACAAATATGTATAAAATAAAATACCTAATTATGTACGAGTTATTCTTGTTGCATGAATGTCAATTAAATTAAGAGAAAAATACATAACTACTAAATTTTATAGGTTACAACTTATTTATCGATCACAAATTATCAAATTAATTGTTCATGACTTATTTCTTAATAAAAAATCATAAATATTATAAGTCACAACTTATTAATCAATCACAAATTATCAAATGATTGGTCTTGACTTATTTATAAATCACAAATTATTAAATTAATTTATCACATATTATTTATCAGACACGAATTATCAAATTAGCTAGTTACTATTATCTAATTAAATGATTACAAATTAACATTCATCTCCCTCCCTCACCCCACCCTGTTCCACCACCTACAACACTACCCAAAATACGCTACCTCCTTAGATTTACCACCACTTCCAAACGCGCCACCGTCACAATCACAACCACCACTAATAATCACCCTCACCTCAACACCATTGCAAGCGAACCATCAACACCAACAACCACACTATCAACACCTCACCCCACTGTACCACACACATCCGCACAAACCACTGCACACACACCACACACAAATCTGCACAAACGCACCACATTATGACGTGATTTTTGTATAAATAAGTTTTAAACTTGATTTTTTAAGTTGGAAGTAAAAAAATCATGTTTGGATTTATTTAAGACTTAAATTAATTAGGGAACAATACATAAATCAGGTTTTTAGTAAACACTATTTCAAAATTAAGGATATAAGTTTTTAATTTCAAAAATCAGGTTTTCATTAAAATTTATTTATGATTTAATTAATTAATTATATATTTATTAATAAATATATAAATGTCACAGATATATGAAATTTGGTCACAGTTCAAAAAATTTATAGATCACAGTTAGTTCATCGGTCACAAATTAAAATTTTAAAAGTCACAATTTGTTTATCGATCACAAATCGCGAAATTTATAAGTCACACAACTTATTTTATTGTCACAAAATATCAAATTATACGTCACAAATTACTTTTATTGGTCACAAATTAATAAATTTATAAGTCATACTATATTTATTTATCACAATTTCTTCTTTAATGGTCACACACTAACTAATTTATTGGTCACAATCAATAAATCACCACCACCAACACAACACCACCGTCGTCTCCGCCGCGAACACCGACACCACCAATCACAAAACCACATATCCACAATCACCAATACTGTACAATCACCAACCACAAAATGACAGATCCACAATCAGTGTCAAACCCCAAATCTAAAACCACCACCACCATCACCAATACCGCGACGAAGAGAGATCGGATAGCGGCGAGGGAGAGGCGTTGCTGTGAACGCCGCTTCATTTTCAGATCCACAGTCCATCGTCCCCAAAAACCACGACGCTTGTCGCTTCTGTGATGACGCCTTCGGTGGGGACAGAGTGACACGTCGATGGGAGATAGTGAGGCTTCGCGACGGGGCAGAGAGAGTGAGGTGATGGCAGAGAGAGAGAGAGAGAGAAAGAGAGGTGAGGCTTCGCAGAGAGAGGTACCAATGGTGCGGTGCCGACGACGGGGAGGTGTAGGGAGAGAGAGAGTGAAGGCGGCGATCGATTTGCATAGAGAGAGACGGTAGCTATGAAGAGAGAGAGAGATGTTAGATTGAATAAATTAGGGTTTGTTAATTGTAATGTGTGTATATTGTAATTAAATATAATAATATTAATTAAAATAAAACCTGAATTACGTATTATTAAAGTTGATTTTGGATTTTTGAAAGTGATATTTTAAAAATCCGTGTGGCTGTAATTTCCTCAATTAATTATTGTGGAGTCTTTAACTAAAGTTGGAGAATTGGACATGGAATTTGGGCTGAAATTGTTGGGCTAAAATTGATATTTGGCCATTTTATAGTTTATTATTATTATAGTTTTTTTATTATGTTTACAGTGATCCATAAATATGGGTTGGGGGAATTGAAGTTGTAGAACTAAAATGGAAATTTGGGTTTAAAATTGAGTGGAACTGAACAAAACTTTCGAATCGAGTTAATCTTCATAAGTTAAATATTCGAACGGGTATCTGAATCGAGAACTAACGATTTTTGTTCGGTTATCAGTTCTAGACCTAGAACCGAAGAAGAACTGAATTTAAATAATTTTTTTAATTTTTTATATTGAATTAAATAAATTATTTTTATTTTTTTAAAACAAATTAGTAAATTAACCAATTTAGTGATGAATGCTATAACTTCCAGCCAAGTCCATGCCTAGCTAATCCAACCCAATTTCTAAATTCAATTTTTTGGCCCAATTATTAATTTCATTTTTAGCCCAAGTTCTATGCCTTTTCTTTTTTTTTTTATAAAGTTTTTATCTTTATCTTTCCAATTTCACACTTTCATTCGGTAACCTAGTCATTGACCCCAAATTATTTGATGAATTGAAAACCTCCATCTACATGGCCAAATCTTTTTGGACAACTTGTTTTTAGTATCTACTCTTTGGTATTTGTATACATTGGTAAATTAATCTTATTGGATAATTTGTTATTTATATGTTTTTAAATTGTATTATGTTATTTTGTAAAAACTACGAATGAACAAGTCATTAATTGTATTTATGTAGTATTGTTGTCAATCTTAAAAAATTTAATTATGGTACGGAACTGAACCGAATTGAATCGAACCCGAACCGTTCCAAAATTATATTTGGATTCGACGATTCCATTTATTAAATATCAGAAAATTTTGGTTCGATTTAGTTCGGTTATCGGATCATGTCCAACCCTAAAATTGAGCATAATTTAAAATCATCTTTAAATACGGGTTGGGGGTAGGCCTATGCCCCTTCAGAATTGAATCAAATCGGATTATGCCAAACCATAAAATTGAGCATAATTTAAAATCATCTTTAAGTACGGGTTGGGGGTAGGCCTATTACCCTTTATATCTGCCCCTATTATAAGCCACGAGTTCAGAGATGAGGCCTTTTGACGTACACAACTGTAAAAGATTTAAAAATTGTTTTATTGCAAATTTTACAACTCAAAATGAAGCGGTCCAGATAGCAGCATTGATATGTAATATGTTTCTTTATCCATAGAGTAAAAGTGTATAATTATTGCAGGTTTGTTTTAAGATTGATAAAAATATAATTGGTTTTATATTTTTAAAAAATTATTTTTTAAAATAAAAAATTAGAAAATATTTTTGGCTTGGAATTTTGAGAAATTTTTTATGATATTTTATTCCATGAAATTTGATTATTCAGTAAATTAAAATAATTTTATGTTAATATATTATCAGGTAATATATACATTTTAAAGTTGGTGAGTCTTAAAGTATTTTTTTTCCACTACAAAAGTAAAATGAAACACAAATAATAAATTGAATTGATAAAATATAGAAAATACAAGGTAAAAAAGAATATATATTTTAAAGTTGATGAATCTTACGGAAACTAATTGATGTAGGACAATCATATTGTAAATAAAATTAGAATTATATATTTATAATAAGATGTCTAGTTGCAATAAATTTTATCTTTTTATCTAATATTTTGTTTAAAATATGATTTATAATTTCTTTTAGATTATGATCTTAGTTTATTTCCTTTTAGAATTTAATTTTCATATATTAATAGAATTAAGGAATAATTTTGCATATAAATATAGAGACATTGTACCATTTTTCAACAATAATCAATTGGTATTCAATATATACAAGACATAATTATTCAAATATCGTTCTTATTTATTATATAATTCTTATTACAAGAATTTCTAAACGCTTTCGCACCAAAATTGGTATCAAAGTAAGGAAATTGTCTTAATCAGATGGCCAACGAAGGTATTGGTGGCAGTTTGATAGCTGACGACGAATAGAGACTCAACAAACTTGAATAATGAATCGAGGGGATCGACGAAACCCTTCACAATATCACATAGATGTTGACTGCATTGATTCTTAAAAGGAATTTGGAGCACATAGAGATCAAGCTGAAAAGAATTTGCAGACTTTAACTGCTATGAATGTTGGTTGTTTCAACAAGTATAAAATATGGTAACATGCGGTTAGAGAATTTTCTTGAGTCCTAGTAAAGATCGAATACACACAAGTTATCAAAATTCTTTTTTTCAACAAAACTCGAGGACAATTTTTTTTTTTCAAGTGGGAGAGATTGATGTATGACAATCATATTGTAAATAGGATTAAAATTAGATATTTATAATAATAATAATAAGATCTCCAATTGTAATAAGTTTTATCTTTTTATATTCTAATATTTTGTTTAGAATATGATTTCTTCTCTTTATTGATTAGAATATGATTTCTAATTTTTTTTTTTAAAATTATGATCTTAGTTTATTTATTTTTAGAATTTAGTTTCTTTCTATTAATAGAATTATGAAATAATTTTGCCTATAAATATAAAGGCATTGTAAACTTTTTCACCAATAATCAATTGTTATTTAATATATACAATGTATGATTGTTTAAATATTATTCTTATTTATTACATAATTCTTATTATAAGAATTACTAAACGCTTCACCACCACTAATTATTTCGTTAACTCGGCATGTCTCCTCCTACATTATTTGAATTTCCACGTCTCATAACTAAATACGTATAATTATCATACATAATTCCACAAAAATAATTTTATACATAAATCGAAAAATTTTCCTTCTTTATTAACTACACATTCTTTAAAAAAATCATTATTTCAAAATACATTTTTTTAATCAAAATTGGGCCTAAACAGGGACTTAGTGGACCAAATACTAAAAGTTTAAACTTTAAACTATGAAAGTGAAATGTGTAACCGCTTTTTATCATATTGTATAATTTATGTGACAAATTAATACAATTTGAAATACAAATTACTTAGGAGCTATTATTATAAATGAGTACATTGGGAAAATTAACAGACGCAAACAATGCATTCTCTTTTACTATTTTTCAAAAATGAACATGGCTCAATTCAATACGAATGTAGAAAAATAATTACGATTTCTTTGACATGAACATAGTTCAATTCGATAGAATGTGGAAAAATATTTTGACTTAAATCTCATGTCTTTTAATTAAAACTTTTACCAATTTGTGATCATGAAGAAATAACGTATTAGACCAAAATGGCTGAGGACCAATCTCATCTCTTTTTTTCATTTCTCTAGAAGAGGAATCAATTTATATAATTAAAATATATCGATTAAATAATGAGGAAATTGTACCACACATCACTTTTTGAATTGTTATGTGCAAAAATGTCACATTTTAATAATCTTTGTAAGAATGTCACTTTTGAAGAAAAGCATCACAAATGGTCAAGTGTCAAAACATTGATACTCGCACCTCCAAGTGAAGAAATTCTAGGTGACAGAGACGGTCTCTCTCTCTCTCTCTCTCTCTCTCTCTCTCTCTCTCTCTCTCTCTCTCTCTCTCGAATCTAGTAATTTGTTTGCATCCATTTGACTCTTGATGGCATTATGTTCTTGATGTTTGGTTCCTAAGTAATGTGTAACTATGAGCTTTATCTTAGTATGTTATGCGAGTCATGAAAAGCCTCTTAACAAGATTAACTGGAAAGTGTATTAGTTTCTTGATTTTCTTGAATGGGATGGAAATAAATGCGTTGTAAAGTTGCTGGATGAGTAAACATATGGTTTTGGATATAATATGCTGCATTACCTGATTGATTTTCTTGTATCTCTTTGCTTCAATTTCTTGTAACTAGTGTGATTGGATTCTCATCATCGCTCAAGTTATTCATTGTATTGTAAAATTTCTATTATTCAAGTTTGTCCTAACCTAACCCATCCTGTCTTGGCACACCACTTTTAATGTGAAATTTAACTGTCAATCTCGGCAGTTGTGGAATCTTCTATCGAGATAAAAAAAAAATTGAGTTATCTTGAATTTTGGGGATTTCTTATGTGATAGATTGATTGGAGTTCAAGTTCGTTTCTTCCTTGTTCGGTTTTGTAAATTTAGTTTATTTTGTGACTTGATCTAAATAGTTATTTGGGGAGTTATTGTCCTATAGATTTTATTGAATATTTCTTGTAAGTTCTCTTTGAGTTTCATTTATTGGTAGAACCCGAGGTTATGATATTATCTGAGTAGTTGTGTGTAGTGGCACATTAATGGATGTCATTGATATTGTCATTAAGTACTTTCCATAACCTTCCTTCGGGACAAATGAAGGATGTTGGCAGGTTGTATCCCTCATTGTGTTGACACTTGGAAGCTCGTTTTGGCAAAGACTAACACAAAGAGCAATTTTTTTGAAACTTTGAATGTCAATTCGATTTCAGTGTATGGATCATGAATGAAGCTTCTCCATCAATCGTAACATAAGTCATGCTAAGGTGACATTACTTGGAACTAAGATTGAAGTGATTTTGTTCCCTCGTCACTTTCATTCATCATCTACATGCACGTAATGTCCCTCATGCGACACGATGAATTTTAGATTATTACTTGTACTTGAATTTTGAGATAACAATGATAAGCCTTTGACAAAAGTAATTTATTGGACTTCATTACCATGCAAGTGGCACCTACGAATAAATTATATCAAACAATAGCAAACCAGTGAAAACGATAATTGAAATGTTTTTTCCAACATTTACGAAGTGTCAGTTTGACATTTGAAATGTCGGTTTCTATAGCTATATTCGACAGTTAAATTGCTGTCATTTACGATTACCATCTAAGGAGTAGTAGGAGGTGTCAACGAGCCGAGTTGAGTCGCTAGCCGAAATTTTTTGCTCAGGCTCGGCTCAAGTAAAAATATTTCAAGTTTTTTTTTTGTCCGAGTCGAGTCGAGCAAAAGTTCAGCCAAAAAATTTAGGTTTGACCTGATCTTTGGACTCAGGCCTTAGCGAGCGGCTAAGGCTAAGGCTCAGGCCTTAGCTTTCGGCTCAGACCTAAACCCGTTCGGTTTTTTTTCCTTAATTCGTGACAAATCTAAATTTTTAAAAAAAAATTTAAGCCCCTGTTTGGTGCACATTTTGGGGCTAAGAATGCATTTTTTATGTGATGGGGAATATGTGATTGAAAAAAAAGGAAAAGTTATTGAATTATTTTATTGAAAAATGTGTGGTTGAAAATGAGTAGAAGAATGAAAACGAAAAAAATGATGTAGCTCAAACATGAGCTAAAATTTGTGAAATTTATACGTATTATAAATAATAACTACAGTTCCCTTCCTTTCGATCTCTTCAATTTCTCCTATCAAATTAGATCACTAATCACATTTTTTTGATCTAAATCTATTATTAAAAGTTTCTTCCCATAATATTTTACGTGGTCGACGGTCCAAATCATCCCAATATAGATGGTGTTTGGTTTGGATTAAAATTAGATTTTTTGTGGATTGTGATAGAAGTTTTTGAAATGTGCAGTTGAAAAGATGTGGGACCCATGAAAAATGTAGTTAATATTGATTGTTTGACTTTAACTTAGATTAAAATCAGATTTTAATCCAACCCAAACAAGCCCATAAGCTTATCTCGTTCTCAACAGGGTTACGAACATTTGAACAATACATAAATCCTACATATTAAAATCACATTTCAAAATTAACAAACTTGTTAATTTATTTCAAAATTCAGGTGTTAATTCCAATTAAATATATATAATATATAATTAATTATCCCTACCCCATCCCTGTTTTGCCAAAAAAAAAAAAAAAATTCAGATATTAAAAATATCAAGTCACTGACGTGTCATCTTTGACTAATTGTGATCAATTATGTGTTAATTGTGATCGATTATGACTCGTTGTGATCAATTCTGTGTTAATTGTGACTTGATCACATACCGTCACAATTAAGATTGATTTGATCACAGACAGTCACAATTGATCACAATTAACACAGAATTGGTCACAATCAATTACAATAAACACATATTTGATCAAAATGATCACTACAAACAAATCTGCTTACACCACGAATAAGCACCACTCTAAAGGAATTCAAATTGGCAGGATAACATAACACATGGGAAAGTGATTCATGAGGGCCCAAGATCAAAATGATTAACTGTTTGCTAAATGCTTCAACTACTGATAACCAATTAAATGTTCTAGCAAGACAAAGAAAAAACAATCCGAGGAAACTCAATTCCAATTTCCGTTCTTGCAAAGGAAAATGGGGTATAATCATACATATAAACTAAATCCATGGCACCATGCACAAGTTAATAGCCATTACCAATTTGAAAATACAGCAAAAACTTCTAAAAGTACATCATCAATCAATCCAAGATATTTAGTAATACAAATGCAGTTAACTAAAACGATATTGATATGATATACCATGTCAAGAAGATGGTAACATTCCTATGACTAACACTAGTAATATTTTTGAAAGGAAAATGATAGAGGTACATAAGGAGTACCATAAGGGTTGACATAATTGTCAAATGGCACCCCCTATTGGGGCCCAGCTGTTTGCTTCATTTCTATCTTTTGCTATTTCAAAAACGGTTTTGCTATGGGTACATAGGGGATGCCATAAGGGTTGACATAATTGTCAAATGGCACCCCGCCGCAAACATTCATCAACTCGAAACATTATGCCCTTCGATGCCTCCAAGTTTGAACCACTAAGCACCTCCAGCAGTAGCATAGATCCGTCCATTAGACCTGAATCCACGACCCCGGCCACGACCTGCAACAGAAGTTCACTAGGCAGTGAATGTCATATTTACAAAGGGACAAGCTTAACAAACATGTGAAAGGCTGCTTTATTTCTTTTCTAGGAGTACAGCTCAATAAACCGACTACAGCTCGCGAAATTATAAGGAAAACAACACATAGAGGTCAAAGCAATTGAGCCTCACAACAAGCAATTGGTATTTTCAACCTACAGAATCCAGTTACTCATACAAAACTACCTAATCTTACTGGAAATTAAAAATAGTGAAGAAATGTCTACCTCGGCCATGAAAAGGTGCTTCTTGATTGTAACCTCCTACATCAGGCTGAGTGTCCATCATAGAGCCACCATACCCTCCCCAACCACGGCCTCGAAAATTGCGACCTCTGCCACGTCCTCTACCCCGGACATATCTAGGATTCCGATCATAACCTCCATCTTCGTACTCAATGGGTGCAAAACCATTCCCTGAAATGACTTACAGCTACCATATCATATATTATTATACTTAAAAAAGTGCTCGAATGTTCAAAAGCCTAGATATTGAAGGTTCTACCAACCCAGTTGCAGAAACTGCCAACAATTCCAAAAGAGATGGTCATGGTGTCAACAATCTAATGCAACCAATTGTCACCATAAATTAGTTTCATCACTGCTGGAAAGAGAAATGTGTAGTTCCTGAAGAATTATATCCGTTTCTTCATTTATTTGGGTTGACGTTATCCATTATGAAATTATAAGCTTATGAGAAATTTGTTATACAAAATGTTGGCAAATATTCTGCTGAATTGACCAAGACATGAATAGTTTTGATATGTTTTGCTCCTCATGGTGTCCAAGAATATATGCAAAAGTGTTGTTGCCTTTAAAATTATACGATAAAAAATTTCAATGTTTGGAATTGTTGAAATTGGTATCTACCATTCACATAAAACCAGTCATATATAACTGAATTGTAAATTTTATCCCCTTATTTTTGAAATTATTTTTGAATTGTAATTTTAAAAAGAAGGGTTTTAGGTAATTTTTTCTACGAACATCCTATTTTGCTTTTCTTTATTCCTTGTACACGTCATCTTTCTGTAGTTAATGTGGGCCCAAGACGTGTCCCATAATCTTTGATATCCCTTTTTTCTCTTTATTTAAATCCAAAAAAATATTTGGGTTTCTCTTGTTCTGTAAGGGAAGCTTCTGACAAAAAAAAAATTCTTGAAAATTATTGAATCCTTCTGCATTTCTAGCAATTCTTGAATCTTGTTACGGTGTTCTCTGTCTGGGCTATTCTATGAAATGGGTCTTTAAGAACTTTTTGTGTTTTTCTGTTTCTGGGTTGCTACTGTTGCTTAGAGTTTGAATTTCAATGGTCCATTTCAAGATTTTTTTTGGTAAAATTTTGATTTTTCTATTTCATGTAAGTTGAGAAATGCCAGCTACAGATTGTCAAGAAGCACCATCTGCATTGTTTTCAAGCTTGGGGTTTTCAATTTTGAGCAGGCGCCGAGATCAATTGCATTCTATGGAGTCTTCCCATGAGGCCACTATTATAATTTGCAGAAATGGAAAATATAATTCCAGCCAAGAATTTGCTTAATGAAGGAAGAAATCTTCAATTGAATTGAATTGATGATTACAGTAAATTACATCTCAGACAATAATTTCTACACAAAATAAAATAAAGGAAAAGAAAACCGAATACTATACAAAACCATTTGCCTGTGCCAAAACGGAATTATGTTACAAAATGAAAAGAATGAGCTACGAGTTCATTCTAGATCCTTCTCCTGGTGCTGATGTTGCTTGCTGCTGATTGTGCTGCTGATCAATATTAAATTCCATCTTGGCAACTTCATCATCTTCCAGCTTGGTAATCTTATTGGTTTCCAATAGCCCCTGCAAGATGGAGAGTATATGTCCATAACTCCCATCTTGAGCATACACGAATAGAAACTTTGAGAGCTCAAGGCCTTGATAAAAATGTCAGCCGTTTGTGAGCTACTGGGTATGTGTCTAGTGATGATGATTCCTTCTTGAATCTTATCTCGTATCAAGTGGCAATCAAGTTCTATATGCTTGGTCCTTTTGTGGAAAATTGGGTTCGTGGCAATATGTACGGCAGACTTATTGTCACAATACAGGAAGGCAGCCTGAGGATGAGTTACCTCCAAGTCCTTAAGTAGAAACTGAAGCCATGTTAGTTCACAGCACAGGTTGGCCATTGCTCTATACTCCGCTTCTGAAGAGGATCTTGAGACAACATGCTACTTCTTTGACTTCCAAGATACTAGTGATTCTCCAAGCAAAACACAATATCCTGTCACTAATCTCCTGGTGTCAGGTAGGCACCCCAATCAGAACCACAATATCCATGTAACTGCAATCTCGATTTTGCTGGATAGAATAGTCCTTGGCCTGGAGCTCTTTTGACATACCTTAGGACCTTGTGTGCCACGTGTAGATGTGGCACTTGAGGGCTATCCATGAATTGGCTTAACAACTGAACGGAGTATGAGATATCAGGTCTTGTTATGGTTAGATACAACAAACGTCCAACTAGTCTTCTGTAGAGTGTTGGATCAGGTAGTAGTTTTCCATCTTCCTTGGATAACTTCATATTTTGGTCCAAAGGAATCTTAGCAGGTGCTGAACCAACTGTCCCTATATCATTTAAAATGTCTAAAGCATACTTTCGTTGGCAAAGATGAATACCTTGCGTAGTCCTTGCCACCTCTATGCCAAGAAAGTATTTTAATTTCCCAAGGTCTTTGATTCTAAATTGGTCATGTAGGGAAGATTTGAGCTGATTAACTGCTCCAGTACAATTGCTAGCCACGATTATGTCATCGACATATACCAAAATAGCGGTAAAGGAATTACCAGTGCTCTTGGTGAATAAGTTGTAGTCTGCTTTGGATTGAGTATATCCTTGCTCGATAATGAACTTAGAAAGTTTAGAATACAATTGGCGTGATGCTTGCTTTAACCCATACATGTTTTTCTTCAGTCGACATACCTTCCTGCCATCACAGTTTAAATATCCTTGGGGAAGTTCCATATATACTTCTTCTTCTAAATCACCATATAAGAAGGCATTGTTAACATCAAATTGGAAAAGGTTCCACCCTTACATGGCTGCTATGGCTAGCAAAGTTCTGATTGTGACAAGCTTAGCTACGGGTGAGAAAGTTTCATGGTAATCAAAACCTTCCAGTTGTGTATACCCTTTTGCAACTAACCTTGCTTTGAATCTTTCTACACTTCCATCAGCATTGAACTTGATTTTGTACACCCATTTACACCCTGTAGCTTTCTTATCAGGAGGTAAGTCAACTAGGACCCAAGTGTCATTAAGTTCAAGAGCTTCTATCTCTGATTTCATGGCTGCAGACGATTCAGGCGAAATTGTGGCTTCTTGGTAGCATTTTGGTTCTGTTTGTGTAGTGACAGATGACGCAAATGCTTTGTGTGAAGTTGATAAGTTTTTATAAGAAATACTAGCACTAAGTGGAAATGTTTACCTGGGAAAATTGGCCCCTTCAATTTGTCCAAATCTTGAGATGGGTGAAGATAAGTGGCTTGCTCACATATGAAGTCCTGAAGGTGGTTTGGTGCTCTTCGTGTTCTTGCTAATCTGCGTGGATAATGGGTAATAGGAATACTGGTTGATGATGGATTGCAGGCATTTGGACTTTGGGGATCATCAGTGAACTCTAGTTGAGACTCACCATGATCAGAAGTTTGTGGATTATTTTCAAGATGGTGTGAGCTTTGAGGTTCTATTTGTGGCGGAGCATGAGTTTCACTTGGAACAAGTATGGAATTATCTTCCTCAAAAATGAGATTTTGAGTGGGATTGTCAGGATCTAGAATGGGATTTTCTATGGGATTTTGAACTGAAGGTGATTGATCATTACTGACAGGTTCCTTGAAAGGAAAGACACTCTCATAGAAAATTACATTCCTAGAAATAAATATCCTTTTGGTTTCAAGATCTAGTAAGGTATATCCCTTGATCCCAAAGGGGTAACCTAAGAACACACACCTTTTAGCTCTGGGATGGAATTTGTGTCTCCCATTGATGATGGTTGCTGCAAATGCAAGGCAGCCAAAGACTTTGAGGTGCTGATAGTCAGGCCTTTTGTTGAAAAGGATTTGATAGGGACTTTGATCATTTAATATAGAAGATGGTGTCCTATTTATCAGGTATACAGCAGTCAAAACACAATGATTCCAATACTTTAGATGGATCCCACTTTGAAATTTTAGAGCTCTAGCTGTATTCAAAATGTGCTGGTGTTTTCTTTCAACTATGGTGTTTTGTTGTGGTGTTTCAACACAAGTCCTATGGTGTATGATCCCCTTCCTAAGGTAGAAATCCTTCATATTGAATTCACCACCATTATCAGTTCGAATCATTTTAATTTTGGTTTCAAATTGTGTTTCCACCATAGCACAAAAATTTTGAAGGGTAACTGTAGCATCAGATTTTAGCCTTAACATATATGCCCAAGTACACGGCTGAAATCATCCACGATGGTTAAAAAATACCTAGAACCATCACTTCCAAACTCATTGCAAGGTCCCCAAATATCACAATGTAATAATTCAAAACACTTTTCAGTTTTATGAATACTCACAGGGAAAGGTAATCTGTGCAATTTAGCAATGAGACATATAGAGCAGATTGAATCATTCGAAGTTTTGGAGAAGTGAATGTGACCATTATCATTAGAAATAGAATAAGAAGAGTGGCCTAATCTATAGTGCCATACATCAAACACTTGCGGACTATTAGTTACTGAAGCAGAAAAGGAGTTTGGTAATGCGATTTTTAACTTTGCCAAATGATCTGATAAGGCTGAATGAGAGACTTCCCCACGCTTCATATGATATAGGCCTTTCTTAACTTCACCCATGCCAATCGTTTTCCAAACAGAAAGGTCCTGAATATAACAACGATGAGAAATGAAGATTAGACAACGGTTAAACAATTGAGCTAATTTCTTGGCAGAAATTAGGTTGAAAGAAAAACTGGGCACACAGAGGACATTTTGAAGATTCAATGCATTGGTTATTTTTACGGTTCCTATATGAGTGACTGGGACTTTGCTCCTATTTGGTAGAGCTACTGAGTAGTCAACTTTCGCTTGAATAGAGGAAAATAAGGAGGCTGAACAGATCATATGATCTGTAGCCCCTGTGTCTAGGATCCAAGGGGTATCTAATGTGTCGATGGATTTTGATTTAGAATTAGTCACACATAATGATATACCAGAGACTTGATGTGCAGTTCCATCAGAGGATGATGAAGAAGTAACAGGCTTAAGAAGTGCCATGAGCTGAGAATATTGCTCCTGACTCAATGACACCTGAGGTTTCTCATTTACTACCTCCTGTGCAGAAGCTAAGGATGCAATGAATTTGTTAGTTGACGATCTATACTTCCCTTCGAATTTGTGGCCTGGTGGATATCCATTGAGCTTGAAGTATTTATTTGCGGTGTGGCCTGGGATCCGGCAATGGGTACAAACTGGTCTGTCTGGGTTAGCTTTAAAACACTTTTCATTTGAATGCCCTGGAACTTTGTAGAAAATGTAATAGTATATATCCTTCTTATGTGCTGCATTGCCTTGCTTTCCTCCTTCTTTGAAAGTGCTTCTGGTGAAAAGTGCCATAGATTCAGAGGTGGATCCTTCAGTAGATATTTCCCTTCTCTTTTCCTCCTGTTGTATGATCGAATAAACTTCATTCAAGCTAGGGAATGGTTTTATCAATAAGATTTGTGCCTTAACAGCCTTATATGAATCGTTTAAACTCATTAGAAACTTCATCACCCAATCCCTTTATTGATTTTCAACCACCAATCTCAATCCTCCACAGCTACAATTAGGAGTGGCTTCGTAGTTCATGATTTTATCCAAGAGAATTTTGAGTTTGGAAAAATAAACATTCACTGGATCTTGATTCCGCAGCAGTGTGTTTATTCCTTGTTTGATTTCGAAAATCCTAGGTGCATTTTTTTGGGCAAAACGTTGTTCAAGTTCGATCCAAAGCTGATGTGCCATCTCAGCATAGGTAGTGTTGTACTTGATGTCAACAACCATGGTGTTTTGCATCCAAGTGATTACGATGTCGTTGCAGCGTAGCCAATGCTCCATGAGTGGATCATTAGGATCTTCTGGTTCGCATAAGCTTCCATCAGTGAAGCCTAATTTATTCTTAATCTTTAGCGCCCTCTTCATAGATCGTGCCCATGAATAATAGTTGCTGGCATCTAGTACATGAGTTACCAGCATAGCGCCGGTATTATCGTTGCTTCCGATGAAATATGGGCTACTTGGCAGGGTGGGATCATGGATAATGATATTTGGATTTTGGTTTTAGATTTGTGTTTGATTTTTGCTTGGATTCTCAGTACTGGTTTCTTGCATTTCTGGCTCTGATACCATATTATAATTTACAGAAATGGAAAATATAATTCCAGCCAGGAATTTGCTTAATGAAGGAAGAAATCTTCAATTGAATTGGATTGATGATTACATTAAATTACATCTCATCTATATATAGACAATACTTTCTACACAAAATAAAATAAAGGAAAAGAAAACCAAATACTATACAAAACCATTTGCCTATGCCAAAACTGAATTCTGTTACAAAATGAAAAGAATGAGCTACGACTTCATTCTAGATCCTTCTCCTGGTGCTGATGTTGCTTGCTGCTGATTGTGCTGCTGATCAACATTAAATTCCGTCTTGGCAACTTCATCATCTTCCAGCTCAGCATCTTCCAGCTTGGTAATCTTATTGGTTTCCAATAGCCACTGCCCAAGAAATTGAATTGGAAGCATTTCAGAACTTGTGGCTGAAAACTTTCATGAATTGGCAACTTCAAAGTCCGGTGAGCTTCTTTCGATCCCGTGGACTCAAAATCTTTTAGAAGTATTTCTCTGTATTCAAGAAGAATTTCGGGTTATTGTTTTTAATAATAAGGGATTCTTGAATAAAGCTCCCATGGATCGATATATGAATGAGTTCTTTGAAAGGAGTGTTAAGGGTTTAGATGTTTGTAATGCAATTCGTGATGGGATTGAGCAGATTAGACAATGGCAAAAGCACTTGGAGATTGTTTTGTGTGCATTGGACAATCAAAGGAGCATTGGAGAAGGACATATTTGTCGTGCTAAGAAGACTTTGATCTATTTGACTATTGGGATGCTTGATGAGAAAGAGTCGAACATGGCTCCTGCGCATAGAAATAGGTCCTTTGGACGCAGCAATGTGCAGAGAGACCATAAGTCATTTGGCCATATCCGATCACTTTCCTGGAGTGTTTCACGGTCTTGGTCGGCTGCTAAGCAACTACAAGCACTAGGAAAGAATATGGTTGCTCCGAGGGCTAATGAGGTTATGGCCACCAATGGACTAAATGTGGCCGTTTTCATCATGAGTTATGTGCTTTTATTCATAATGTTTGCTCTAGTGGCTGCAATCCCCTGTCAAGACCACGACCTTCAGACTCACTTCTCTGTAACTAGGCAGTTCCTTTGGGCAGTGCCTATGCTCTCCCTCCACAAGAGGATTCTGGAAGAGTCGAAGAAAGGAGAGCGGAAAAATGCTTGTGGGTTGTTGAAGGAGATTCACGAGATCGAGAAATGTGCATGAGACATGAACGTATTGATCGATGGAGGGTGAAGCCAGACAGAGAGTAAAAGAGTTAGGAATGGTGTATGAGCCTATGAAGGATGGATTGGATCCATTGGATCACCAGGTTAGAGAAGTGTTCAACAGAATTGTGATAGAAATTTAATTCAACAATAGGGATTATAGATTCATTAACTAAATCCTTTTAAACCCTAATCAAGATTCATATTCCATGTTGAAACTAGAGAAAAT
>CAIGRN010034699.1:0-30022 GCA_903798345.1 Fraxinus anomala
ATATTGAATATTATTAATATTAAAAATCTGAATTGATATATGATTTTTGTATAAATAAATTTTAGATTTGATTTTTGAAATTGGATTTTTAAAATTTTGGTTGGATGTAATTTTCACTTTAAAAATTCTAAATGGAAAATTCGTAACTATGTACTTTTGAAAATTATATTTTTAGTAGTATCAAAATCTGAGAAATTTTTCAGAATTCATGTCATAATTCAATTTTTCAATATTAAAATTGATAACAATTAATCAGGGTGTGTTTGAGCCACATTATTTTGGAAGAATGTATTCTGGAATAGTAGATTGATGGAGACTGTGTGGTTGCAAAAGAATGAAAAATTATTGATGTGATGGAAAATATTATTTTATTAAAAGGATGCGTGTTTGAGCCACGTTATTTTGGAATAGTAGATTGATGAAGAATGTGTGGTTGAAAAAGAAGGAAAAGTTATTGATATGATAAAAAATATTATTTTATTGAAGAATGTGTGGTTGAAAATGAATAGAAGAATAAAAATGAAAATTTTAATGTGTACCAAACATGAATTCAACACAAGATTCTATCATTATATTCCTTCTTTAGAAAAACAGTCCGATAATGAGTATATTCACCATTTTAACATTCCTGAAACTAACGAAAAAATAAATCGTACTTCTATAGATTTATAAAATCATCCGCATGTTCTTATGACATATCACAATAAAAATAATTTAGCTTCCATCGATAATCAACGCTATGCGTGATTGTGATTATGTAAAATAACTCCTATTTTACATTCGCAATAAGTGACTGATATATTGTAATTTTGAATATAAAAATTAACAATTACGTGTCACAAAAATAAAACAACACTATATGAATATGAAGAAAATGACACAAAGCACTTGTTCTCGTTTATGATAAGTAATGGGTTCTACGTGATAAGTAGACTCCTGGCCGCGTCTGAATGGTCCAAAACCAAAATGCTATCGTCTAATTTCCCACCGTTCAAATTATGACATTTGGAGACCAGCTTTATGCGTTTTCACTCGTGACTTCACGCGCCGGTGAAGGGAACCTACTATATCATGACACTTGTACGTAATAAGACAGAGATATGGTTTCTTGTTGTACTTTAATTGACTTTGATTTCCTTTCCATCGAAATTTGCTTTTCAAACACAAGTAGTGGATAACTGGGGAAAGACTTTAGCCCCTCTCTGAGATCCATTAAAAATTGACTCTGAGAGTAAAATATATTTTAAAATAATGATTTTTAATAAAATATATGATTAGAAAATAAAAAAAGAAAGACTTTAGCCCCTCTCTGAGATCCATTAAAAATTGACTCTGCGAGAGTAAAATATATTTTGAAATAATGATTTTTAATAAAATATATGATTAGAAAATAAAAAAAAAATTATGAATTTACGTGTAATATTATTTTATTGAAAAACGTGTGATTAAAAATAAGAGAGCAAAATATATTTTGACAGAAATTGAGCCGAAACAACTGTTAATATGACAGTTCTATATATACCCGTGATAGGATTGATCATTTAAATTATGATATTTCGAATCATTCAGATCATGATCTCTGACGTTCGAATTCGTTAGAAAGAAACAAAGTGAATCTGAAATATCAAGGTATCATGATCAATTTTATCACATGTGCATATATGACTATTTTATCGAAATAGTTATCGAATAAGTAGACAGCACTCTTATCCTATTAATCGAGTGATTATAATTTTTGGCTTTAAAAAGGTAGGAATTAAGACAAACAAATGAAAGCCAAAATGAAGGCAACATCAACATCAAAATTTATTAAAAATCAATCTGCCACCTGTATTACCCCCCCTTTTTTTTGCTATTATTTGAGCGATCATTAGATTAAGCTAATCAGCTTGACTTAATACGTACTTAACAAATATATTAATATAAATGAAACAGTTACAGCATTGGTGATCGACCTTTGATACTCATAACAAATTAGTCCTCAACCTTTTAAATCTGAACAAACAATTATTTTAGTTTATTAAATATTACACGCATTCTCTTTATCTTTCCACCCTACAACTTCTCCACTTATTCGCCATTTAAGTTTTCACAAACTCTTTCAATTCATTTAATCCTATGGAACAAGGTGTTAACGGCAATATAGTTAAGGAGGAGGGAGAGATAAAAATAAGATCAAATTCATGATTTTAACCAAAAAAAAAAAAAAAAGACTTCATAAGGTTTAAGTCTGCAACTGATTCAGAGATCAAGGGTATAAATGTTCAGATTTGAATATTGGCGACCAAATTGATACAAGGTAGAGAGTTGGGTCCAAAGCTGAAATTGTCCTATATATATATATATATATATTTATTTTTTTGATCGATAAAATTTCCTCTATATATTATTATTGTTGAGGAAGAGTGAGAGAGAGAGAGGGAGAGAGAGACTGTGAGAGTAACATTTCTCTAATTCCACCCAAGTGATAATCTTTTATATAAATATATATATATTCTATTCCCAACTCGTATTTGAAACCCGAAGCATCCATGCAATCAACAATTTTTATGATACCCGAGTAAACTTCCTGTTGGATTCTCTTTTATAAACTGGGATCGTGAAACATCATCACAAAATAATCCCCAGATCCATGGAAGAAGATGAGAGGGAGGCTTTCTTTTCAAAGAACATGCTGCTTTCTTCATCGGAACATTCAAATCATGAATCCCCTATTGAATTGAAGAGTTACAGTTCAGGTCTCAATTGGGTATTTCTTGATTATTCTAGTCTATGGAAAGCTGGGTTTTCATGGTCAATCTTTTTTCTGCTTAATATTGGTGTGCCGCTTGTATCCCACTTTATTTTCTCTTGTTCAAATTGTGATGCAAAGCACCAGAGACCTTATGATACGATTGTGCAATTATCTCTTTCACTATTTACTGCACTTTCTTTTATTAGTCTTTCTTCTTTTGGGCGTAAATATGGGCTCCGAAAATTTCTGTTTCTCGATAAAGTGGCTAATGAGAGTGATAAAGTTCGAGAAGGATATACTCAGCAACTCAATGTAAGCTTCTGCATCCCTTTTTCCCGATTTTCATTTCTATTATTTGTTATCATTTTGTATCAGCGATTTTTCTTTTTTTTTTTTTTAATCGATTTTGAGAAAGTATGGCACAGAAAATGTTTAAGAAATATACACCTCTAAATAAAAATAGTCTTGATTTGAATCACAGATATTTTGTGTTAGTGAGTGAAGAATAAGGAACCAGCAATGCGCAGCTGGCCAAAAGACTAGGTTTTCTAGTTGAGATACCGTGTGTAATGAATCTTATCTAATTCCTTAACACAGGGGAACATTGAATATTACTGTGACCTTTTTGTGTTTTCCTTTACTTTAGATTTTATAGCCTGCAGGGAGAGTGTAATTATATAATTAATAGAGATTTTCTTCAGTATAGTTGACTTAATTTGCATTTTTATGCCTAATTTCATTTAGAACTTGTTGAGTTTGATATGAACTAATGATTCATATAGCAAAGACATTAGAGGGTTACTAATTATCCAATCAACTAAATGTTAATAGGGATCTTTAGATTTCGTTCCAAGTTAGCATACTAAACTTACTTCAATCTAAGTGCGCTCAGCATTCATGCAAGATCATCTGAATTGTCTTTATATTTCTTATCAACTGCAGAAGCATTTTTGTTTCACGACATAACATTTTAATGTTTGATTTATGCAGAGATCAATGAAGCTTCTATCAGCTTTTGTTCTCCCCTGTTTTCTTGCAGATAGCGTGTATAAAATATGGTGGTTTGCCTCAGGTGGAACCCAAATTCCATATTTGTACAATATCTACATTAGCAAAATCATAATTTGCATATTGTTGATGAGTTCGTGGCTATATCGTACATCCATTTGCTTTCTGGTGTGTGTCATTTTCCGGCTCACCTGTTATCTGCAAATACTCAGACTGGGGGAGTTTGCTCAGGTTTTCAATAAAGAATCTGATGTTGCTACTATCTTGTTAGAACATCTCAGGATCAGAAAAAACCTTCGTGTTATAAGCCATCGTTTTAGAGTATTCATTTTGTCGACTCTGATTCTTGTGACGGTGAGTCAGTTCGCTTCCTTGCTCATCACGACTGAACCTAGCTCCCCAGTTGACGTTTTCACAGCCGGAGAACTTGCGGTAATCAATATCCATTCCTTTATGTAGCACGAGCTTTATTCCTGTTGATTAATAAGTAGCTGCTGAATAAATGCAGAATCGAATTTTTCAATATCTTTTATTATGTTCAGGCTCATATTTGTACTACAATCACCATTATATAGATTTGAGGCATGTTCATGTATGTAAAAACTAGTTTTATGTGTTAATTTTTTATGATGACAATTGTGACTCCATTTTCGCTTGAATCAAAGGATAAGTAAGGCTGAAGGCAGTGAAGAACTCACCTGTCATTCCCACTCACTTCCCACACCGTACTAGCCCCTCGATGCACCGGGATGCTTATTATTTCGCTTTCAGCCTTGTTCAAAAGTACAAGTGTTATCAGTCGCTAGGAACTGAATTTTAATTTGTTTATCCTTAATAACCGTGTTAGTGAGGTTTTTTGATGTGTGAAAACATTGTAAAAGGAGTATCTGGCCCTCGAGCAAGTTAGTCAAAATACTTGTCCATCAAATGATCATCTAATACTGTAATACGTAATACCAAGCATGTTCAGTACTACTGTCTCCAAAACATGCTTTAATTCTAAGTATTGAGTAACCTGACTATGATTTTGCCCTATATACATTGCTTGACTAACTGATATAGTATCATTTTGTTGCAGTTATCATTGCTCGACTAACGTCGTATCTTTTTATTAACCTAACTGTGATTATGCTAGTCCATATAAAATATTTCCACCCCTGCTGTATACATTGCTTGACTAACTAATCTCGTATCCTTTTGATGCAGTTATGCTCCATCACCCTAGTAACAGGGCTTTTTATATGCTTGCGTAGCGCGGCTAAGATCACACACAAAGCGCAGGCTGTTACATCTCTTGCAGCAAAGTGGCATGCTTCTGCCACTATAGAGACCTTCGATGGTTTGGACGAGGAAACTCCTACAGCCCAGATTGCTTCAGCCCGGGCGACATATTGTGATACTGCCAATTGGGATACAGATAATGAAGAAGGAGATGGAGATGATGAATTGGATAACACGAACGTGGTGCCAGCTTATGCAAATACTGTATCCTACCAGAGGAGACAAGCGCTGGGTAAGTATCAGCAATCTAGAAAGTTTAAATGGTCAGAGATCTTCAAATACGTACCCTCATGCGGCTAATTATGGTTGCAAATTTGTGCAGTGACATATTTTGAACACAACAGAGCTGGAATTACTGTGTACGGTTTTATGCTGGATAGGACGTGGCTCCATACAATTTTTGCAATTCAGCTTTCTCTTACACTCTGGATATTGAATAAGACAATCGGTATTTCGTGATTTTACTTGGTCTTCCAATCTTTAATGAGGTTCAATCCTCTCTGAATGAGGTTATTTGAAATAATTTGGTATTGTATTACTATTATTATTATCATCAAACAGAGTTACCAACCTTTGGTCGTTTAATTTAATTTAATTATATAGATTGTATGCAAATGTACGCGAGCTTATGTTATTGACATATGTATCTCGTTGCTTTCTAAATTTTAATAAAAAAAAGTCAAAGTACTAGGAATAGCACTATACGGACTGCTGACAGTGTTGTTTTGTTGTTGCTTTAATGAATTGTTTGAATGGATTATTTCTAGATGATCACAATTGACGGGGTTTTTTACGCAGCACCTGTTTGGTCACTTTTTTTTTTTTTGCCTTTGTCCAATAAAAAACTGCCAGGTGTATCTGTAAAAATTCTAGCAATGTTTTTCGTGTACGTGTAGCACAACTCTTGAATTATATGGTGAGTTGATTGTTACGTGGCTAAACTATGAACTCAAAATTGGAAAGACTCGTATTATAAAATTTAATTATTGATGATTTGGTTATGAAATCGTTCATATTTTCGTCGTTATTTAATTGAAAATATGATTATGTTGTTGCGTCTTAATTTGTATTTTTACATATTCCATAACGAGTTTATTTGGTGTATCCATTTCATCATTGAATGTCGAAGAAACTCTCAATCAATAAATAAATAATTGGAGAATGGTGCATCTCTTTCATCATGAAATGACAAAGAGACTCTCAATCAATAAATAATTATTGGAGAACAATGATTTAGGCACTAATTTGAATTATAAAAGAAGGCAATTGACAGAAAGAAAAAAAAAAAAGGCAAGCTTATGCTGGTGACCTCAATTGCGCTTTGAAGGGATGATCGACCAAGGTTGACCCAAGCAGTGACGGAGCCAAACATTTTCCATTGTAAGATTAAAAATAAGATACAAAATATTTTGAGTGACAAAAGTTCTCATATTGAATAACGTGAGCTCTTGACCAGCCAAAGCTCTCATTTGCTTTAATTCTTGAATAACCAGCATTCTCCATACCTCAATTCTCACCCTTCTTTCCCACCCCACTCCTCACATTGCTTAATCCCTTCCTGTATTCTGAAGTTTTAAAAGAAAAAAATCTTGGAAATTTCTGCATTATAACATTGTTTAGTTGATTGTTTATCAAGATTTCAAAATTTCAAAGAGATCCACAAAATTCCCTAACAAGTCAACCCCTTCAAGGTCATCTTCATCTTCTTGTTTAGCCATGGTTGAATTGAAGCCTGAAGCAATGAACTCTTTGTCTAACTTCCAAAAAACAAATTAAAAGACTAAAAATTCTATGAAATTGTTACATTGTTTAGTTTATTCTTTATCAAGATTTCAAAATGAGTTCTGAGAGATCTTCAAAACCCACAAAACCTCCTATCTGATCAACCCATTCACTTCTATTTCATCTCTCTTTTCTCTATCATAACATTTAGCCATGGTTGAATTGAAGTAAAAAATCATCAACTCTCTGTCTAAATTTTCAAAAATATAAATAAATAAAATTCTATGTAATTGTAACATTGTTTAGTTTATTCTTTATCAAGATTTCAAAATGACTGTATCCTCAAAACCCACAAAATTCCCTAACCAATGAACCCCCCTTCTACTTCAGCTTCACCTCCTCTATTATCCCATTTAGCCATGGTTCAAATGAAGTAGAAAATCATCAACTTCGTGTGAACTATCAAGAAAAAAAAAAAAAAAAAAAAAAATTATATGTGAAATTCCATGGGGTCAATTTTCCCCCACACGACCACATGCATGTCCATCTATGGACCCAATTGGTCCAAAATGACAAATAATAACAGCGAAGCCCTGGCTATTTTAATACTTAGGACCATCAGCTAACAAATCATCCTCAATAGATGAGTTCGACACAATCATTATATTAGCTTATAAATACTATTCAATCTCCTTTCATACTGTCAAAGAGCAGGTTGAAACAAACAAAAAGGCCTACGTTGGTTTAGTTAAATAAAATTGATAAAAATCAAAGTAAAAGTAAAAAAAATTTGATCACAAATTTTATTAATTTTTAAATCATATATTTTATTAATTTTTAACAAAATTTAAACCAAAAGGAGCGTCAATTCGGTGAATGAGGGGCCATCATATCTGTCGATAATTACTATGGTTGATTGGTGTGAATTTCAAGAAAAAATTGAATCGAAGGGTTGAAATTTAAGTATCATGATTTCCTCAGAATAATACTCTGTTTATTGCCAGAAACTAATAAATACTGTTTTCCCCTCCGGCAGATTATAAAGTTCGAATTTTTATTATCTGAAACTAATTGTAAAGAGAAGAAAGAAAGCAAATGGAGAAGATTGGGAAGCGATTTGAAGGGAAGGTGGCTATAGTCACGGCTTCGACTCAGGGCATCGGCTTCGGCATCGCGGAACGGCTCGGCTTGGAAGGTGCCACTGTTGTTATCTCCTCCCGCAGACAAGTATGCTCCAATTTCCGATTTGCTTAATTTTGGATAATTTATCGTCTAGGTCTAGGGTTTCTTATCCAACATCAATTCTTATTTAATGGGTCTTTCATAGATCTTGATGCTTGTATGTATTTGTGAAGATATCAGAGATTAATTAACCTGGATTTCTTGAATTTTGCTTCAATTCGATTATTATTTTTTATATATGAATGTTGTATTCATGTGTTGTGAGGGATTTTGCAGAAAAATGTAGATGCAGCAGTAGAAAAACTTAAGGCTCGAGGAATAAAAGCGTTCGGAGTAGTATGCCATGTGTCAAATGCTCAGCAAAGAAAGAATTTGATAGAACAGACTCTTCAGGTATTAAAAAGTTCTAAAATCTTTATTCATTTCTATCTCATTTTAGCTGAAATATGGAAATAATTATTCGTTTGTAAGAATAAGCAATCTGGGCTTATTAGTCCTCACCAAAGCTGGTTTCTGTTTGTAAAAAACCTTTCATTTTTCCTTTCTTTTTCTGGCATCTTCAGTATAATGTATTGGTTAGTACTGACTGGGTTAAAAAATTAACTTAAATCTTGTTCATTATAGTACTTTTTAGTGCTGCATCCCCGCAGTCTTAAGTGCACAGGATGATTAATTGGTTTCTTTGTCTTCATTTTGTTGTCAGGGTCGTCGTTTAATGTTCCTAAGATTATATTTGTTGTAATGGACTCATGACCTTTGCCTACTATGATACTGCACGTCTCATGTAAAAGGTTGAGTCATTAGAGAGGACACAAATTTTTTTTACTTATAATTATATCTTCAACAAAATGTACAAGTAAAATGGTTTTTTGCAGTTCAGTAAGGTAATTCGTGGCATCAAGACCTCAAACTTTGTTTTGTGGACTCTCTTCGAGTTTGATCTTGTTCTAATGTACCCTAATTGTTGTGTAATTTTGACAATAATTCATCCATTTGGGTTCTGCTTGTGTTTCTTACTTCAGGTCCTCCCATTATACCAAACTCTTATAAGGCAACTGTATTTTATTCCATGGGGACATGGTTTAATCTGCCAAAACTTGTATTCCTCGTTGATGTCTGGTTTGTGCAATTACAGACTTGGACTTGGTAATTTGGATGACGTAATTAGGCTGAAACATGAGTTATCATAATTGTGAACCTTACTCGTATTTTTATTGCACCTTCATAATCATCTCGTTTCACTCCATTGCAGAAATATGGGAAAATTGACGTGATTGTGTCAAATGCTGCTGCCAACCCGGCTGTGGATACCATTTTGGAAACAAAAGAACCAGTCCTTGATAAATTATGGGAGATCAATGTGAAAGCCTCTATACTAATTTTACAAGTAAGTCTCACTACATGATTAATTTCCTAGTACGTAACAGGTCGTATGCATCCGCGGTTCTTGGTAAACACAATCTTTTTCTTTCAGCCTCATTTTGAATTTATGGTATTCTTTTGCATGGAGGACCGGATAGCATTGGACTCTTTTGAGGAAGAAAGAGAAGCTAAAATCTTGTTTATTATATCATCGAGTCCAGTCTTACATACCAAAGATGTTCTTAATGTTAGATTTGTAGCTTTATGTTGTTGATTGTGCATTTCTGCTGTGTGATAGGAGGCAGGTCCTCACTTGAAGAAGGGTTCATCAGTTGTTCTCATTTCCTCCATAGCTGCTTACCATCCACCTGCAGCCTTGGCTATGTACGGGGTGACCAAAACAGCCCTGCTTGGGCTTACCAAGGTACCTATCTTTTTGTCAATCTCCTTTTTAAGCAACTTTGTATCTTATTTGACTTTGCTTTTTTTAGGCACTTGCAGCCGAGATGGCCCCAAATACTCGTGTAAATTGCGTTGCACCTGGTTTTGTTCCAACACACTTTGCCGCATTCCTCACAACAGATGAAAGCATGGTAAGATCTCAGTAGTATCAGTTACTGTCTTAACTCTTTATCTGATTAGAGGTGTGAATCGGGCCTCCCTGTACATGGAAGCATGGTAAGGCCAGGCATAACCTAGTTTACACCTCTAGATCAAGTGACACTTTTTCATGCACATACATGACATTTTGATCATGTTTGCAGAAGAAGGGTCTTGAGGAGAAAACACTGCTCAATAGGCTTGGAACCACGCAAGACATGGCTGCAGCAGCTGCCTATTTGGCTTCTGATGATGCTTCTTACGTTACTGGGGAAATTTTGGTAGTTGCTGGAGGAATGCCTTCGAGACTGTAATATCTTCGAATCTATTAAACCTTCCGTGACAATATATACATAAAAACCATACTTGTGTACTCGACTTCTATCACAGCTCCAAATAAAACATTCACCTATAAGTCAGAAGAAGGCAACAAGATTCCGTTCAACAACCCTTGTGACATTTAGGGCATGTTGGTTATGCAGCGTTAGACCGGAATAATCCATGTGCTGAACAAGACTTTGATTTCTTTTTCGATTTGTAATACTTTGCAGTGTTGGTCTAATCTTCATGGTATTGTGACATGGATAAGCTGTTAATTATTGGGGTTTATCATATTCTTTCCAATAATTTTCAGTACTATATCTTTCACCAAGAACTGAGTTTCCTGTATTCTATGAATTCATGGGATTCTAGGGTTAGAAATAAATACCATTATAAGGGATTGTCATTTTGATTTTTGAATACAACGTTGTACAAGTCTTTACTGTGTAGATGTTGAAGAATCTATAACAGATTTTGAGAGATTTTGATAATATCAAAATGTAGCCTTTTGTTTTTGTTTTTTTTTTTTTTTAATTTGCTCATTATAACAGTTGTCCTTAACTTTTTTTGAATACATTCTTATCATCAACTTTTCATTAGTTAGTACATATGGCCTTTGATAACAGTTTTGTCCAAGAAATCTGTTGGGACGTAAAATGACTTATTTTTTTCACCATATGATTTTAAAAATTAAATGCAAAAGTGAAATAATATTTTCCCCGCATTTTGAAGAAAACAAACAAAATATTTTGACACCAAGCGTCATCAAGAACGAGATATATTAAATAAGAATAATGAACAAAGGTTAAGAACTTTAAGTGCTAAACTGTAGTGCAATAACTATTAATAACATTTGTGTTTGCATGTACTTTTTATTTTTTCAATTATTTATATTAAAGCACCACTTTAACCATAGTTAATAAAATTAATTCACTTTCGACTTTATTTTATAATTTTATAAATTTTGACACTTTATAAATATTAATTTTATAATAGGAACTGGCTCCAACTTCTAGGTTATATGTCATTTAGTCCTATTAGCGCAAATCACCCGTCTAGGTCACATTGAATCTCATCGTTTCATTCTCCAATTTATCATATAATCCAGCTACATATTATTAGAGAACTGATAAACCTTTTGAGATGATGCATTAAATTGTTTTGATCACATTAAATACGTCATCAAATTCCAACCTCGGCCAAATAGGAATCCCACAAAAATAACAAAAGCCATAAAAATAATGGCGAACTCCAAGATTATTCTCAGCATTTTCATTGGAGCCCTGCGGTCTTTGCTGATGCTTGAGGCAGCGTCTGCGAGACTTATTACCGATAATTTTAGTGTTCAGAAAAGAGCTAAATGGTTTATAATGTTTCCCAAATGGAGTCCCAGTCCCCCCAATCGACCAAAACAAGTGGTAAATCCGTTCATTAGAGACTGCTCGGTGGCTACGCGGTGCCGACCTAACGCTACAAAAGAAATCATTGATTATAACAAGTTAACATGAATAATGGATTGCTGTACTGAATTCTGTGTCTTGTTGAAGATAAATCAAATTCATATTAATATTTTCTTTCTTTTGTTTGATTTAGAAATTTACTTTTTGTTAAAGAGATTATCAATCTAAGATTGATTGTATGTGTATTATATACGTGGATATGTATAGAAATATGAAGCTATGTATCATATATATTTATTATATACAACGGCTAGAGGTACTGGTGGTGACGTTGGCGGAAGAATAGCATATAGGATTATTCTTGTGGTACATAATCATCAACATGAAGGGGCACATAATAGGGAGGTGGCGTCTGCGCGCACTATTATGTACCACAAGAATAAGCCTAGCATATATGAATGTGCGAATTATATTTGTATGTGTATATACATTTTTGGTGAATAGGGGCGAAGTTAGGGGGACAAATTATTTATCTATTATTACTTTTTTTTGTACTAGACTAATACAATACATATGAAAAGTTAAATGGACTAGAGAAAGCCCTGGGCTAAAGCGAAGAGCTATCCCCCCTCCTTCCGTCCTTGGCTCCTTGCTGGTGATGGTGGTGTTGAAGCTGGTGAGGCAGAAAGATTTTTCTTTTTATTTGTATTTTAATATTTTCTAATGATGTTAATAAATAACTTAGCCCCTGTTTGACATACATTAAAATTTTTATTTTTCTACTCATTTTCAACCACACATTCTTCAATAAAATAATATTTCACCCATATTTTAAATATCATCTAAAGTTGATATTTAACTTATTTCTACGAGTTTTAGAACGTTTTAATGTGTGTTTTAATGTTGTGATATATGTTGATGAAATTGAAGGAAAAAAGTAAGAGATGGCAAAATTGGAGAAAATGACTAAATTGTAAGAGATTCAAAATTTGGGGACTAAAGTGCAAATACTCAAAAGTTGTGTTGGACCTCAAAATGAAGATTCGAGAGTGCTTGGAGTCAATTGGATTAAGAAATAAGTCAAAGTGATCAAATATAATCAAAGTATGATCACATATCAATTTTCAACCGAAAAAGTTATGCTCCAAATTTGTATTCTCATATTGAGACTCATTTTTTACATAGCAAATGTTTGAATTGGAAAATGATATCTGAAGCAAAGTTGTATCCCTTTGGGTCATCTTTTCAAAAAATCTTGAATCACATCAATCGGACATCGAAAAAAAAAGTTATGATAAAAGTACCGAAAGCCGCGTACTGCTGAATTTTCACCCGAAATGGGCGCTGCAGCGCCCATCATGGGTGCCGCAACGCATATGTCGTTGAAAATCAGCAGCATCATGGGCGTCGAGATGCCGCTGGCGCGAGAAAACGGGTTTTTAATATTTTTGGATTCTTTTCTTGGCACAATTCAACTCTAATTCGTCTAAAACTTCAAAATACTATAAATACAACATTGAAGACCTAATTCTAGTGGGGAGAACGGTTCAAGAGGCAAAAGGGAATTCAACACAATTTTTCAAGAAGGCAAGGAGAAAAACATCAAAAGATTCAATAACAAGAGTTTGAAGATCTACATCCTATTTTTTCTATTCTCTTCCCTATGTCTTGTTATATGAATTTTGGTATTTTCATATATTACATCATGAGCTAAATTCATTATATAGGGTTTGATTGTAACCAAAAACTTGAGAATATGAATTGATTAATTTTAGTTATTTCTATTAGATTTTCCGCATGTGTTTATTTGAGATGATTTTAATGCTTTAAATTAATTGAATGATTTGATGCTAATCAATTCCGGCACTCGAGAGAGGGAAAATTAGGCGTGATCATAAGAATAACACAACATAGGTAATTATAGGTTTCGAGAGAAAGTATAATTCATTTGAAACATGTTTCATTTAAGAACCACGAACTTGATAAAACTTGATAAATTTTATATTTTAATTCGAAATAGAGATATTGAAATTGAAATATAGGAATAGTTTTTACTTGACACTCGAGAGAGAAAGTAAAAATTATGTTAGTGTTCTTGCTTATAAACATGAAAATTTGATTAGAGATAACTAAGTTTTTGAGAAGCATATTTGATAGTTAGATGAAATCATTTCATAAACTTTTCCATCTTGATTAAATATCTTGATTAAATTCATATAATTTGTATTAATTGAATTCCTCACTAAAATTAACGTTAGATTAGTTAACAATATTGATTCTTAACTCATTCGTCTAGATAAAATAAACGCTACATAATTATAGTATTTAGTACAAAATTAAATTACAATCCTTGTGGATTCGACATTCTAACTCTATTATTATATTACAAAACTTGACACCGTACACTTGCGGTATAAATCACGTTATATAAAACGCGTGACAATTTTTCATCACTTCAATAATTTTTCATTTTATTTCAACCACACATTCTCCATCAATCTACTATTCCAAAATATATTTTTTCAAAAAAATGTGGCTCAAACACACTATTAATATTTTCAAACTGCTATTAGCTCCCGTTTGACAAACATTAAAAAGAGCTTTGTAGGAGAAAATAAATTTTGAAACAGTGATTTTTTTTTATTTTTTTTTTTAAGAATGTGTAGTTAAAAAGTAGGAATTTTTTTTGAATTTATGAGCAAAATATTGAGTCTAGAAAAAAAAAAGAGTTTTGTGAGGGAGCTATTTTAACCTTTTTAGAAGTCGATTACAAGTCCAGAGACCATTTTTAGTGGCTTATTTGGATAGAAACCGTCTGAACGAAATGTGATAATTAAGGTTGAGGACAAACCAGACAAAAAAAGAATGGGGATGAGATTGATACTCTCTGAAAAGGTGAGGTATGAAATCTGCAATTTAGCGACGTATCCTAATATTGTTTTTCGCACGAATGGATTAAAAAATCTTATTTAACGTAATTGAAAAAACAATTTTTACCAAAACTTTTTTTTTTAATTTATCCTTATTTAATTATCAATAATAACTAGTAACAAATTTGTTATAACTAAACAAAATTAAATAAAAATGTATTAGAAAACGAGCAAAATAAAATATTCTCAATAAATAAAATAGAAACGGGAAAATAAGGAAAGCTCAACCAGTTTATGGACGGAGAGAGTAAATAAATGGAGTTATTAAAGCAGTAGTCTTTTGACGCAACTCATTTGCATCTCGAGATCGAGATCGAGAGAGAGAGAGAGCGCTAGTGTGTGGGTGGGTGGGTGGAGAGAGATATAATGGCGACCTCGAAATTTCAAGCTCTTTGGAATCACCCTGCTGGCCCTAAAACTAGTCAGTTCTTTCTCTACCATTTAATACATATATGTGATGATAGTTGATAAGAAATTCTCGTTTGATGATTAGATGATCTTACAATGCCACTTATAATTTTCTTAGATTTAGATCCAATTCAATAATTTATTCGTAATCTCTATAATCGAATTTGGTTAATCTTGAAATTTTTAGTTTTCCTTTATCTTAATTTTCAGCGGATATGACTTTTTCTATTTGTTCGTGGATTTTCCCCCATTCTAAATTGGTATAAAAAAGATTGATTTTTTGTTTTTTGATTTTGTTTTAGTTTTAGTTTTTCTTTTGCTCAGAAATTCCTTAAATGTTTGGGAAATTGGTGGTGCTGTTGAGTTTTTAAGGGAGAATCATTGGTAGGACGTTAGAAAGAGAAGAATGAAACAATTAGGATGAATTGTCAAGTATGTAATGGTGAATAATAATGTCCTAATTATTCAATTGGATAAATTTTTGAAGAGAATAAAACAAGGAAAAGAAATAGAGTGAGATATCAGGAAATCATTTTTCTTTACTGATCTTACTTGGCTTCGATTGGTTGACTGATCTTTTCATCTTTTGTTCGACAAAAATATTAGGAACTAAAAATTCTTCTTATTGTTATCATTTAGAGTAAATATTATCCAGTGAAAATTGCAAAAGTATATGGAACTTTCTAACGACATTCCAAATAATTTAGACTTCGGAAAGCTAGATAATATGCAATCAGAATGAGCTAGCTGTAAAATTCTTAAGCTGTTATAATTTACAAGTTAATATTGCGTCTTCTTAATTTTTTCTTCAATTTACAACGTTTAATTCGATATCATATAGCCGAAATTGAATCTGTTCTTTTGTTTCTTTTCTCATATGGATTCATTTTGAAGTTATTTATGGTCGGATTGATGTTGGACATTTATTTGTTTACGTCTCACTCTTGGGTTAATTGTTATGTAATAGTTCATTTCTGGGCGCCAACATTCAAGTGGGGCATTAGCATAGCCAATATTGCTGACTCCACTAAACCACCTGAGAAAGTTTCATATCCACAACAGATAGGTATCTCCATGTGATGATTTTTTGTACTCTTTGTACCCATTTGGGTCTGTCTCCTGTGCACGGAAAATAGGATTGATAATTGTTTGTGTTTTGGCTGTATTTTTATATGTCTGTATGTTAAATAAGTCTTTTTCAAAAATTATTTTTGGCCCAACTATTTATTGTTTCCTCTTTAGTTATGTTGATCATAGAATCTAATTTTTTTTACTTGGTATGGTCATGCATCTGCAGCTGTTACTGCCACTGGAGTTATCTGGTCACGCTACAGCACTGTGATTACTCCTGTAAGTTCAACTGTTGATAAAGTACATGAGTCTTGGCCGTACAAGTTTTATGTAAATATGTTATGTGATGACCCTATGTTTGCTAGATTCTCATCACATTATTTTACATATTCTTCAGGGAAAAAAGTTCATTGCTAGGCCTTTCTCTTCTTCAACGCACAGTCTTTTCATTGGATAATTAGACAATGCTGCAATTTATTCCCAAAAACCTGAATATTACATTCTTTCCAGTTAGCATATTGAGCCCCCTTTATTTGATACTTATCCATT
The DNA here is from genome assembly GCA_903798345.1 of Fraxinus anomala. Lineage (NCBI taxonomy): Eukaryota > Viridiplantae > Streptophyta > Magnoliopsida > Lamiales > Oleaceae > Fraxinus > Fraxinus anomala. The sequence goes on from CAIGRN010034699.1 coordinate 16,569, forward strand.
ACTTTTTGTTTATTGATTAGAATTTCTAATCGAGACAACCCTAAACTTGGAATGAAAAACTGCAATGCAGTAAATAATAATCTGAATTTTGCTACTGAGATGAGATTATAATGTTGTGGAGATCATATTAAGTTACTTACCTTTAGCAAATTTTCCAGGTTACCAAGTTACATAATTTAAATGGATAGCTTATGTCTCCCTCTCTATTATCACGTATAACCTTTTCTCTGGCTTGTAGCTTTTAGTTGCATCTCGTGTGATATCTTTCATGTCTCTGTGCATTATCTTGTTCAGATCAGATAAAGTCTCCACATGTCCTAACGGAATACTACTTTTTAATATAGTCGACTGAAGCAGAATGCGAAAGATGTTTTTGATTGTATAACATTTTCTTGAGGAAGCTGAGATGAGATCCATACAATTTGGTGTCTTTCCTCATCTTTGCCTTAATTAAGAGTTGTACTTCGTGTACACTTTCATTTCCTTCACTCTTAGCCCATCAAATACGAAGTATGATTCAGAAAGCTCAGTTGATATCTGTATTTGAGATTACAAAAAAAAAAAGGTCCAACAGTAGCTAATTCATTTTTCCTTTCCTTTAGCAATGACCCTTTTTTTTTTTTCTGTTGCGTTCTTAGTATGTGGATCCTCCTCCTCCTCTTGACGACCTCAAAGAAGGAAACTAATGAAGAATAATTAATTCATTTCACCAGGTTCCTCGAGCCAAGTTTCCTAACAAACAGAGCCATCCAAATTGAACTTATAATATATGCCACATGCTCTGTAGCCTACTTTGGAATGGCCAGAGGCTGTAAGAACATTGTTATCGCCAGATCAGAGTGTCTGAAGCTAATATTTAATATTTATAGACACCATACATCTCTATTTAAAGAGTGGGGGATTCAATATCACGAGTAGGTTTATTCAAATGGAAGATATATTTTCCTAATGGATAGGTTGATTTTTGGGAAAGTAAAAAATTCGGAGAAGGAAGAAAAGTACAGACCTTGCGTGTTGGTAACTGTCATGGAAACTGGAAAGCATGCATGTCTCATCAATGTTAGGAAAAAGCACAAACTTAGAATAAGAAAATTTCTGTTAAGGTATAGCATCTAAGCTCATTGGTGGGATAGCCTGGGGAGAATGAACAAAGTGACAGGCCCTTGACATGTTAGTGGCTTTATGATTTTGGAAATATTCGCGTCTCTATATTTATTTATTTTCTTTTTCTGAAATTTCCTTGGGAAGAAGCAAAATCTTGGTGAGAAGGAAATTTCTATTATATCTGGCAATGAGATTGAGGTGTATGTCTTGTCATGTACATTTCAAAGAAATTCTTGAGCTGATCTCCTTCTACCCATTTGTCTCGGGGTGAGTCTATTATTTAGCCTTTCTGGTCACTTGCTTCCTATTGAATCTTTCTGCGTGATGAACATCTGCGGGAAGCAATGAAGTCTTTTTAGGCATCTGGCCTTGTCCTTGTTAAATCTGTGGTCTTCACCCTGCGCTAATGACTTTACTCTTTCTAGGTAAGGGATAAGTTGTCAGGGAAAATAAAGAGACAGCTATGTTTTATGATCGTGCGAAGCATGCATGTTTGCAATGTTTTCTTTGTATTACAAGTTTTAACATTCAAGGCATGTTTGGTCTCGAGGATGGATAGCACTAAACAATAATATGAAAAAGATCTATGGCCATACGTTCACTTAAAGGTATATGCAGAAGCACCTAAGCGAACATGCATGTATAGATGTGGCAGTGAAGTGATTTCTCTCTACTGCTTTATACCCTATTTTGTTTCCTTGTATTCACAGTTCAGATGTTTAGTTATTCAAAGTTAGATGTCTTACAATTTTCTTTCGATGACTTGGGTATTATGGATTATCAACTGCAGAAAAATTGGAACCTTTTTAGTGTGAATGTTGCAATGGCTGCTACTGGCATCTACCAACTTACACGAAAAATTCGGTAAGTTAGTCGTGTGCAAGCACTAACTAAAATTTCTTTACATATCAGTGGTGTTGACAGTGGAAACCGAAGTATTGCTTGTTTACTCGTTTATGTTTTAGTACCATTCTGGATCAATGTGGTCTGTCTGATGATATTCTTAAAATTGCCTGGTTTATGTGACCAGGCACGACTACTTTAGTGAAGAACAAGCTGCAGTGGCTAAAGAATGATGCAACTCCTCTTTTGATGGCCCCAGTATGCCCCGAGTAGGCTACTGTGAAATTCACCTTGTGGACATGTCACTTGAGCATGCCCTTAAACGTTATCTTCTTCTTCTTCTTCTTTTTCCTTCCATTTCCATTCACATTATCAACATTTGTAACTGCTTATCTTGAATAAGAGAATGTCTTCATGATAGTGATAATATGAATATTCTAATTTAAATGTCAATACCAATTGAACATTACGTCCTTATGTATGAACTTAATAATACAAGTTACAGAGAAAAACAAACATCAATTATATACAGGAATATTGCGAGTTAAAAAGGTGGAAATTTTAAGTCCATTTCATTCTGGGCAAATTTCATCTCAATGTGTCCAATATAAAAGATATCCAACTACAATTTGGAAAATTGATTTCCCCACATTACAAAAGTATCAATTGCGTCTCTCATAATGCACAACCGGTGTTACCGGGTTCCATGCATAATAATAAGCTGCCGCTTGAAGCTATAAATAAAAGTCACAATACATCAAGCCCCTGTAATACTAGAGTTCATTCTTTCAAACTGGTTGTGGTTGTCTTTTCGGAATTATCACCATCACTCTCGTTCAAGCCAAATGTGGTGCTTTCATTCAAATCTTGCCGTTCTTTGGGACTATTCTCCGTGGACTGAGAAGAAAGTTCAATCAATAAGAATAAGATCGTAAATAAAATGCATCAAAACTTCTCGAACAGTCAGATTGATATTACAATGAAAGAGATCAACGAAGTCAATTAACAGTGGCTGTGCTCGAATTTCAAAGCATGAAGAATAGGCCAGGAGGACAAACAAAATATCGAAGCACCCAATAAACAGGCAATTGCCTGAGATAAATGCCCGTGCCACCCTTGCAGAAAATTACTAATTATATGAAGGAAAAGTGTTGCTTCCATTCTTTAAAATGATAATTTGCTCTCTATATTGAAGAAGTTAGGCTTTTGGAACTCTTCTACTATAAGACTGAAAATACATTAACAAAAACAGAACACGGGATAAGGTGCAGATGAAACACCTTATTTTCATCCATAGGGACATCATTGATGTCTGGCTTTTCATCAAACCCGTCACTCTTAGAGGTTACCTCTTCTGCGTTTGTGTCAAACTCAATTGGTTTAGCTTCATCTTTATCTTGTTCTGACAACTCATTCTTTTGTTCCTCCAGCACAGCAATCTATTCCAATTGTACAAAAAAAAAAAAAAAAAAAAGGAATAAACAAAAAACAAATAAAAAACAAAAAAAAAAAAAAAAAAAAAAAAAGAAAGGAGGGAGAGAGAGAGAGAGAGAGAGAGAGAGAATTGGGACCTTAACTGCGGGTTTGCCTAAATCTTTTGAACTAAGCGGTCTTTTCTAAACTATACACACGTACTTTGACCTCTTCAGGTAAATTCTCTCTACTTGGTCGAAATAGGAGGTGGGAGTGGCCGCGCCGGGCACCACCGAGATGCACACAATCCCATTTCATGGGCTTCTTTCCGTTTTCACGATACCAAAGTTACACTAGCCTCAAAAGCCCTCTCTCCAAATTCACACGCACATTCTCATCCTCACTCCCTTCAAATCTCAAAGACTTATTCTCCGAACAATCCACTGCCACAACTTCCGCTGTCGCTGAACCCAACAACAGTGAAGATGATATCCACCATCAAAAGGCCAAACCCACTAAAAGCAAGAAAGCCCGAAAAATGGCACTGCTCATCAATACAAAGCCCTGGTCAGTACAGCTTGAATCCTCCCTTTCCACCCACACTCCCCTCTCCGAAACCAGCTTCCTTCAAACCCTCCGCCTCATCAAGGCCCCTGCCAACGCCCTCCACTTCTTCAACTGGTCTCGTAACACGGGTTTCACCCCCAGCGAGCACTCCTACTTCCTCATGCTCGAAATTCTTGGTCGGGCCCGAAACCTCAATTCAGCTCGAAACTTCCTCCTGTCTATTCCAACTAAATCCAACAATACTATACCACTCACTGACAAGTTTTTCAACAGCTTGATTCGGAGCTATGGTAATGCCGGGCTTTTCATGGAATCAATAAAGGTGTTCAAAACCATGAAATCAATGGGTATTTCGCCTTCTACGTTTACATTTAATAATTTGTTTTTTATTTTGCTCAAAAGAGGTCGGACGGGAATGGTTTTCGAGTTATATGATGAAATGCTTAGGACTTTTGGTGCAAAGCCCGATTTATACACGTTTAATATATTGATAAGAGGGTTTTGTATGAACTCGAGGATGGATGATGCATTTAGGTTCTTTAAAGAAATGGAGCTGTTTAATTGCAAACCGGATTTGATAACCTATAACACGATTGTTGAAGGGTTGTGTAGAGCAGGGAAAGTGACAACTGCACACAATGTGGTAAAGGGTATGTGTCTAAAGGGGGGAAATTTGAAGCCGAATGTTGTTACTTACACCACTTTGGTTAGAGGGTATTGTAAGAACCAAGAGATTGACATAATGTTAGATGTATTGAGGGAGATGGTTGATAGCGAGATTAAGCCGAATGAGATCACTTATAATACAATTATAAATGGGCTTTGCGAAGCGCAAATGTTCGATAAGATAAAAGATCTTTTAGAAGGGTGGCGTGGAGGATTTGTACCTGATACATGCACTTTTAACATGGTGATGAATGCTCATTGCAAAGTGGGTGATTTGAGTGAGGCATTTAAAGTTTTTGAGAAAATGAAGGAGCTGAAGGTCCAACAAGATTCGGCCTCGTACAGTGTGCTGATCCGGGGTTTGTGCCAGAAGTTGGATTTTGGGAGGGCCGACGAGTTGCTTGATGAGTTATTGGCGAAGGAGATTCTGTTATGTGATGATGGGTGCACTCCCCTTGTTGCAGCATACAATCCCATTTTTGAATATCTTTGTCGAAATGGGAAAACGAAGAAAGCTGAGCAAGTTCTCAGGCAGCTAATGCGTAGAGGAATACAGGATCCTCCGGCATATAGAACCTTGATCTTGGGGCATTGCAAGGAAGGAACCTCTGTAGCTGGGCACAAGCTCTTGGTCTTAATGTTGAGAAGAAATTTGGTGCCTGATCGTGAGACTTATGACTCCCTGATTGAAGCTCTGTTGCAAAATGGTGAGCCAAATCTTGCCCATGATACTTTAAAAAAGATGTTGATAAGCTCCTATCTTCCTAGATCATCTACTTTCCATCATATTCTCACAGAACTTGTAAAGCAGGGTTCTGCTCTTGAATCTGCTAGCTTAGTGATGTTAATGTTAGAGAAAGAGATCAGACAAAACATCAATCTCTCAACAGACACCGCTAAGCTTCTCTTCAAGCGTGGCTTACGGGATAAGGCATTTGAGGTTGCTAGAAGTCTTTATGAGAGTGGTTATGTTTTGAGCATGGAAGAATTAATTTCATTCCTTTGTGATGGAGGAAAGTTGATGGAGGCACATGAATTGCTTGGTTTTAGTCTAAAAAATGATCATAACATTGACGAGGCTATATGCAGTAAAGTTTTGACGAGTCTTTGTAAAGCCCATAGGGCATCTGAAGCATTCGACCTTTACTATAAGGTGTTAGAGAAGGGAATTCAACAACCTTTGGGCTGCATAGAAGACTTGAGAAGTACTCTTGAGGCTGAAGGGAAATTGAAGGAAGCTGAATTTGTTACTAAGAGGATGCCAAGTCCATTGCAGTTGGATGGATCTGGTTAGGACTTGAGGTTTAAGCAGCGATCTTGATACTTGTAGTGCCTTCATTTCTCTCACTCTTCTTATGTGGAGTTGCACAGCCCTTTATACTTTGTGCGTGCTCTTGTTAGCAGTTGATCAAGAATCTTGTAGATGTACTGATCATCTAAAAACCACGCATGTATGTTTTTCTAGCAGGATTATATGTTACAGATTAGTAACATAATGTGAAATTATGTGGTTGGGGGTTGGTTTAGGGTCAAACCCTCCCAAACCGAACCAATCCGAAATCAAAAACGTGAAACCTATTCTGAAATCAAGTGTGAAGCCCCTTCTTTCTCTGACAGCGTTGAAACATAGCCTTCCTTGTGGCAGCCACTGATCAGAAAGACACCCTTATTCTTACTCCTTTCAAGGCATTTTCTTAACCTTCTCATATTTTCAAAATAATTTACTGGATTTTTACTAAATTTTCTTCCTATTCTGATTGAATTCAGAACCAAAAAAAGTTAAAGAGCCATAGAATTCCATTTATTGGGTTTATTACATCCCAGTTGAGTGGCATCAAGATTTCAATAACCCAGTTTCAGAAACATGCTCCAAGCCCAATTTTCGTTCTTTTCAAGTCTTCTCTCCAACCTATTGCTTGTAAGTTTGTCTCTCTCCATCTGTGTGTATTTTTTGATATTAAAGATTTTATAAATCTGTTCTTTTGTATACTGTTTTGGGCCTTTTTGGTTTGTGTTGATATGTGTTAGCTAATACGAATTAACGTAGAGGCAGAATGTACCGAAATTTATGTTGCAAATGCGCTGTAACTTTTTTGGGTAGAAAGTTTGCACCGGAGTTTGGGGTTGAGTTAATTTCGTAACCGAAGCTATGTAGCAATGAACTAGTGATATGTGAATCAAGTTGGTTTGAAAATTATATTTCTTGCACATTTCAGAGTTGTATGGTATAGTCTGAACTTTTTATGACTCCCTGCCGCCTCTTATTGGTTTTCTGCTACTAAAGACCTACAACCAGTTCCTTAATACCTTTTTTTCAAAGAACGACAAGATGCATCAAATTGATTCCGAAAACCATATGTACTTTGTATGACCCTAAGCGGCTTTTTGTTGGTTGGACTCAATTTTCAAGTATAAGCATGCTGCAAATATTGATCTGATGATTGAGATTGATCTCTGTGGTGAGTTAACATGTGTTCCACCTGTATATTTTAGCAGTTACCCTCTTAAGAATAAGACACGATTAGCCTTTTCTTAGCTTTCAAGGCTTCCGCTTTATGTAAAAATCTGGGTCTGGCAATGTACTTCTGCGGGTGGCAATGTTATGCCCACCCTGTCCGTGACTTTATGAGAATTCAATTGTGTTTCTCTGTTTGAATTGGGCAGAAAAGAAATTGTTATGAATTTAGCAAGTCAAGGCCTAGGGCATTTAAGTCAAAATCACTGGTGTTGGTGGAAGATGATGTTAATGATTTATAATTTTTTCTTTCCTCTTGAAATGTCCACTGTTTGTTTACGGTTGATTTTATTGTCTCAAGTTTTTATCTTTTTGGTTGTTAGCTTGAGTTGTATTAACATTGACAAAACTCAGATAAATCTTTCGCATTGATTTTGACCTTGGACTCTTCAAGATATAGAAGAGAATGATGAATTCTGACTGTGAAAATCAATCTCTAATTGAATCAAGTGATTGCACCTTCCATAATAAGCATGGATATGGTTATAAAACTAACCCATTATATTAAACTATTTATTTTATGGGATTACAAAACTGACAATCTTTATGTAGAATATTACATATCCAAGTGTTACAAGATTGAATATCAATCTTTTACACTGGGGACTTGCTTGTTAATTTGGCAGGTTCATTATTCGGCCTTCTCGCCATTGAAAGTAGTAGCCAGAGTCGGCAGTACATATACTGTTCTTCTCTTTTGCTCCATTTTGCTCGATGTTACCTGGTTCATTCTCTTCTCTCACGAAATCTGGTGCGACTTTTTCTTATTCATCATACTTATATATTTCTAGTTGAATTTCTTGTTCTTCATTTCTATATCATGTACACCATTTCGGCAGGACATATGCTGTTCTTCTCTTGGGCTCCATTTTACTCGATGTTACCTGATTCATTCTCTTCTCTCACGAAATCTGGTGTGGCTTTTTCTTATTCATCGTACTTGTATATTTCTAGTTGAATTTCTTGTTCTTCATTTCCATATCATGTACACCATCTTGGCATGTTGTAATTCAAGGAAACAGTAAGAAACCTCTTTCATTCACAAATGTTTATGTTAATCATCTATTTAGTGAAAGATATTTCAAATATTATAGATTGAAGGTAGTTTGATGCATGCGATGTGGGATAGAAATGTAGTTTCTATTCCTTATTCTAGTTGAAGAATTTATTGGGTATCCAAATTGGCTTGTAGTTTCTTGATTTAAACTGGTTCATTACTATTGTGAAGTAGTTTTATGTTTTTATTTTATTTATTTTTATATTTCTCTCCCATAGTAAATTGTGAAAATGTGCCTGGCTTGTCCAGAGGATAATTCAATTCTACTTCACAAGTACAACAATTGCATTAGTAAATACTTCAATTTTTTTAAATTCTTAAGACTAAACACCTGAGTAACTAGATAAGTGGATGGCATTGGTAATCACCTCTAACAATTGGAAATTGCTCGTTCCAATTTCTTGTCTGTCCACTACTTAAAAATTATGTTTCAATATAGCCTATCACATAAACACAGAACTTGATTTCTACTTATAGAGCAGCAAGCTGTAAATAGATGGGGATGCTAATTATCAGAAGAGTTTTGTATATAGCGATGGAATTAATTCATTGTTCACAGCCACTTGAGGAAAATTGTCATCCTGAATTGTGATGAATGATGATTTCATTCTAATTGAAGATGGAAGTTTTACTCAGAGAAATAATCACATCCTAAACCACATTATATGTTCATTCGGGATTTATAAGTGGAATAATTGTGTTTTTGCTAATGAACCTCCTAGCACCTCCCAAAATCCGAGAGGAGAGTTGTACATGATACACACATAGCCGCAGGCAGATTTAGTTAGCATGGCCACCACAATATGCACTATAACATGCCGGTAAGTAATGACAATCAAGATTCACTGAAGCATATAACTTGATTATTGGAGAGAACAAAAAACAAGCTCACGTGGTCTTGGAGATATATGAAGGGGGTGTTTATAAAAACTGAAATCTGAACACTAAGTTTAAAGTTTTTGACTTAAGATGCTGTATTCTGAAAACTGAAGATTTAATGTCAATTGTCTGGATTCAAGCGTTGAACTTGATTGAATTCTGAATATTTCTTCTTCATTTTGCACTTTGTCTAATTGTTTCTGCATTAGTTAAACCAACCCATAATTATTGTCAAGTGATCTTTATACGTTTTTTAAACCTTGGAGAGGCGAGTGAGTGAGACCCTTTTGGTGCTTTAAAGAGGGATGGCATTCGAAGACGTCGGAAGAACATCGGTTGGGATGAAGTTGTCTGCCTAGTTTCTTATTTAAAAACTTCTATCGCATAACATATACAGCATTAAATTTTATTGATCCATAAAGATGAAAACTTAGGCCATCTAGCAGTTGTTATTTAAGAGGCATTATTTTTGCATCATAACAACTCTTTATCACTGTATTATTAATTTTTTTTGTTTTCCTAAATATTCTATTATTTTGTTGTAGGAATGTTGTTTAAAGCTAATGCAACAATCATAGATTGCAATGTGCTACTTTGTTATTTATTTATCTTTTATATATAGTTTTGATTTTGGATTACTATTGGTGCGAAACCTGCTAGTGTACGAGATTGTTGACAAGTAATAGAAATTGTTTGTTGAGAGTTATCGTCCCACAAAAAATAAATTCTAATTCAAGTGTACGAGTTATATATGAAATTTGAATTATGCAACACCAAAAAGTTTTGATTTGTGATTATGCTAAAATTAATGTAAAACTAGGGTTTATATGAAATTATGGATGATTGTATTGGATTTAGAGTTCACCTATTGGTATCTATTTCAATTCTTGATTTATAATCTAATCGTGTTGTTGCATTCTTGACAGTCTATAAAGTTAATACGTTTAACTTTTTTTTTAAAGATAAATTAATTATATTCTAATTACGATCTAAGTTTATTTTAAAAACGAATTCGAATGATTAAAATGCATTAAATTTTAGATTATTTATATAATTACATACTTGATAAATGTTGTTCCTAATATTTGTTGCAGATGTTAATTTTGTTGCATTTTAAATTTATTGTGAATCTCTTAACACTACAATAAACAACTAATTATCTAATTGATATCAAAACATTTAAATAATGCAATGAGTATACAAAAGTAATCAAGAAATATTAAACTATTAGTTTTGAATTAAAATAAATAAATAAATAATAGGTTTTATTTTCATTCAATATAAAAAGGGATCTAACTTAACAAGAATTTATATAAATTAAAAAAAGAATAATAGAAAAATATCGTTAAAATCATGATCCAAGAAGAATTTAACTTTAAAACAGATGAAGTATTGGTCCCCAGAAATACCTCGCACTGGCTATTTAAATTTCTCCCAGGTGATTTTTCAGTAAGTAGGTGTGGCGTCGATTTTTGCAATTTCGTCCCTGAGTAGCCTTCAATATTTTGGTTATAATTCTTTCTCAATATCCGATTGAGTAAATTAATGTTTGTTGGAAAGCTAACTCAAATGGTTAAAATTATTCTCGAAATAACATTTCTCCTATTTGAACGTTTGCTATTTGAAAATGGGTGTCAATCTAATGCTAAAAATTTGGAGCACAACTTTTATTGCTGGAAATTGATTTATGAGAATACTTGGCTATATTTAATTAATTTGACTTCTAATTGCATCCAATGGATCCTATATGATTTTCAGTAATCATTTCATGGTTCGAATAAACTATTGAATGTTTGCACTTTGGTTCTCGAATTTTGAATTTTATCTGTTTTTGTCCTTTTTTTATCCTTTCTTTCAGTTCATTCAATTTACATTGAATTCAGCCTAACAAACATAATTAACACATAAGTAAACTATAAATCGTTCAAATTACTAACAAATACTATAATTTATTGGTCTAGTGTGATCAACTATTTGGATGTTTGTAACCAATTATTGGTGTTGATGGTGGGGTGAAGAATGTTTGTGACCATTTATTTGTTTAATTCGTGATCAATAAATAATATACGATCGATATAATGATTAACTTGTAACAAATAAATAATATGTGATTTAAAAAAAGTGAAATTTCAAATAAACTTGTAGTCGTTATTAAGTTATGATCAATTAATTTAATAATTTGTGATCGAAAAATAACTTATAACCAATTGATTCGATAATTTGTGATCATGAAATAAGTTGTGATTTATAAAATTTGTGATTTATGATCAAGAACTAATGCGTGACCTATTAATTTGATAATTTGTGATCGATAATATATTGTAACTCATAAAATTTTTGATTTATTATTGAAATGTTTAGTAATTGCGATTAGTACATAATCGTAATTATAAATTGTATAGTAGTGTGACTTTAATATATCTAATTAATAAAATAATTTTAATTAATAAAATTTAATTATGACCTGATTTTTGAAGTTTTAAAATTTATTTCTTAAATTGAAATAGGATATTTTAATCCCCTTGAATATGTAATGTTCCCTATTTTTAATCATAGGATGATTGCAATATTTTATTTTTCCCTTGTCCTGTTTCATGACAGTTTTGATTGTGTTTTGTTTTATTAGTACGATTTTAATTTGCAGAATAATAATAATTATTTGGGATGTAAACTTTCAATTCTATTGTGAAAAGTTTAAATTTTTATTGATTTGAGTTGTATGTTTGAGATACTATTTCAACTGAACTCTAATTCCTTCTTGAAGTGACAAAATCCATACTTTTTTAAAATATTATTTTAGGCAATTAAGGGTTGATAGTCCCTAAAAATTTTAGTATTAATTTTTTTTTTTTAAAAAAAAGGTAAAAGAAAAACCATTGACCAGAACCGATTTGGAATTGGTCGGTTTCTATCTGGTCGGTTTAATAATAGCCCTATACCAACTAGGTAGGGTTAGGTTTAAAGCAAAATCATCTGATCTGTTGTATAGTCTTATCGAGTCTACCGTTTTTAATATATATTCAAAAACATTTTGACTATTCGCTCAGTAATTTTTAATTTTTTTTCCGAAGATCAAAGGATTGGTAAGGCTTTACTCTTATCACTTTAATTAGGTTTTGATCGTAAATAATTAGTTCATTAAGCAACATTGCAACCAGCTTTCCAAATCTCCAAAGGCTGATCACATTGAGGCATGGTTCAAGTGAATCAGCTTTCAAAGCTTTTACTTTATCTTTGTCGAGGACTTACTGAGAAGTGTCTCAACAAGGCGTGAGATAACTTGAATTCTATTTGTAAGATTAAATATATGTAAATTAATCATGAAAGTGTTGTTAATTAATAAGTAGACAGTTTTAAAACGAGTAAATTGCACTAGAGATCACTGAACTTACACAATACTTGTAGTTAGGTAACTCAACTTTTTATTTAATTTACGAGAAATCAGGTTATTCCATTTGACCTCAGTTAATAAACATGCTAACGTGTCCATCAAATTGCAATAGAGGTCACTCGACTTTTACTGTGGTTGCAACCAGGTCAATAAACTTCAATTTTACTATAATTAGAACACTATATAAAATGTGTATGATTCATCAAAATCTAGAAATTTCAAAAAATTAATTATGTTTGAAGGTTATATAACTTTGCTTTGTTTTGAAAAATTCTTATAACTCAAAAGCACTGATTGAGAATTCGAAAACCTTTTTACATATGACTTTCAATTGTACAGATTCTATTTTAAAATTTCATAAAATTGTTTTTTAAGTTATATAATTCGACTTGTGCACTACAATCACCCCAAATAGGGGTGGACAAAATCATCAAACCAAATCGAGCGGTTCGGTTCGGTTTGGTTCTACAAAAATAATAATGGTTTCGATTCTTAAAATTGAGAACCATCTAGTTTCGACTTTGATTCGATTTTAGTTCTAGAACCAAGAATCAAACTCAATATTTTTATATTTTATTATTTTATATATATTTACAAATTAGTGAATCGCAATTCACACAAAAAAATTCTAAATTCAATTGAAAATCGAGACAAAATGTCATGTACCTTCGATTTTTCATTCTCAGTGTGGAGACTGAAGATCATAATTCATTTTGGAGATCCAAACCCAAATTCATTTATAATTTTCTCTCATTTTCAATTTATACAACGACTCTCAAATGGAGACCAACAACTACCATCTGCCGTTTATCGTCGTGCTCAGCTACCATAGTCGTGTAAATTTCTAAAATTGAAGTCTCAACCTACGATTCTTCTTCCTCAAATGTTATTATTATTATTTTTTTCATCAATCAGTAATGAAATTAGGACCAAATCAAATCAGAACCGAATGGTTCGATTCCTTCTTTAAAAAAAAAAAAACAATTGATTCTGTCACAAAAAAAAAAAAAAAAAAAAAA
>CAIGRN010034719.1:0-10487 GCA_903798345.1 Fraxinus anomala
CTTTGCTCGGCTCGGGCCAAAAAAGGCTCGGCCCATTTTTGCCCGAGCCGGAATTTTTAGCCCGCGAGCCGACTCGGTCCGGCTTGTTGCCAACCCTAGAGGTGGGGGCCAATGGGTCCCAAGCCCCCCGCTAAAATTTAACCCTTGAAAATTTAGATTAAAATCTAAGTCAAAATAAAATAATTTTAATCATACATTTTTTGGGATTCACAACTTTTAACCGCACATTTCATCAACTTTTATTAAAACCTACTAAGAATATGACATTTATCTAAACCAAATAGGGCTTAATGACATTTTTTTTTAAAATATTTTTAAATTTGATGTTTGAAATTTTTTATGTATATAAATGAGGCCCCCACTAAATTCAAATCCTGACTCCGTCACTATTGTTACAATTCAAATGTGAAGATTAAGAATAACTCAATTATACTTTCATGATTTCTTGATGGTTAAGTATTCCATTAGTAAAAACAAAACGAATAAATTTTATGCCAAAGCAAAAGAGATTAACTTTAAGCAAAACATCAATGTAGCTAAACGTCACACTTTTCCTTTAAAACCATGAAATTATAATCTTAATGCAGGAGGAAAGAATCCATGGACAGTATTGAGGAAGTAAGAGATGGGAAGGTTTGCTCGACGTGTTTAGAATGTAAATTAAAAAGATTTTAAGAGGATTAAATAGAAATACGAATAGTTCTTTCTTATGTTTTAAAGTATACTAATGTGCTTCATTTAACGTATCAAATATGCTCATTCAAAGAGTGTATTGTAAACTAAACCAACTAGAATTCAAGCTTCAATCCACGTGATAAGTCTCTAAATTTCGAGCCATTACACACATTTGAGGTCAGCCACGTGAATCCTCTATTGCACTGGATTGGATGCTACGAAGAATTACAAAGTAAATTGCCTTAAATGCAACTTCCATCGCGATAAACTTATCATCTGACACGGGTGATCTTCATATATATGTAAATATTGATTTTGAACCTCGTCTTTGCACGAAGAACATAAACTATTTTACCTAAAAATTGACATGCAGAAGAAGAGACGAACATAAACTATTTTACCTGAAAATTGACACGTAGAAGAAAAGAGGAACACAAACTATTTTACCTGAAAATTGACATGTAGAAGAAGAGACGTACCAATACTGGTTCATAATACACGTCAGTAATGGTAAGAATGAAAATGATATATTGTATCGACAATGCAACACCAACAACAATAAACTAGCCATTATATCGAACAAGGACTTCATTAACATGGATTGTCATTGTTGAAAAAGATTTGATCTTATTGGATGTTTCAATATGTCGACAGATATATCAAACAGAGGGACGAAAAACAACATACAAAACCAACCCCTAAGCTAAAAACATACAACGCAGACACACATATTGGCGTCTCTCAATAGGTTGACAGATATATCAAACAGAGGGACGAAAAACGACATATAAAACCAACCCCTAAGCTAAAACATACAACGCAGACACAAATATTGAAGCATTTATAATCTTCAAACAGCATACAGACGCAAAACCAGCTCAACCTTGGCACGACACACGGGGCAACTCATTTTATTGGCTTTGATTTCATTCAAACAAGACATGCACCCGGCCATGTGACCACATGGTACACAAGCCCCCTCAATTGTGGCGTCCAAACATATCGCACATGATGTAGATGCACTGGTGTTTCCTTTCTCTTCAACTTCCTTAACATTTAAGTTCTCTTGATTTACCATTGAGGTTGTTGCATCAACAGGATTTGAATCGATCAAATGAGGGGGAATTGGACCATCATCTATGAATAGACTCTCAATTGGTGGAGCTGATGGGATTGCGGTTGCAGTACTAGAACCAGGACCTGGTTCTGGGCGCTTCTGCTTTGTTCTACTTCCTCTTGGAGGAACACGCGGTCCTGATGTACCCGAATTCTAAGAAACAACATTAACAACAGTAACAATCAAAAGTCGAATGGTGCATAAAAACTAAATTTTCTACAACTTGTACCTGTTTAATTTCAAGGTGCAAGGAAGTGGTTTGGGTAGGAATTTGCCTATCAGATCCACTTGTTTCTGGTTTCACAACTCGATGCCTGATATTTGCATCATGACCATTTCGGATTTCATTCGTTCGGTTCTGAACTTGTGGCTTCAAAGATTCCATTTCTTCTAGTGCGAGTAGTAATTTCTGAATCGACATCAGCAACCATTCACAATTCATCCTCTGTAAATTTATCATAAATATAACACTTGACTCGTGGATAGAATGAGCTGCTTATTATCTCACCTTTTTGTAGTATGATTTTTCTGCCTGATTTGAAGCTATATAATTTTGATGAATAGGTATGGTTTCAGTAATTATACTGTAGGGCCAAAAAAAGGGAATAAAGGCACATAAATTATCTCATATCGTTGTAAAATGAGCAAAAATCACTCATTATCATTTTCTTACGTTGCAAACTTAAGTAGTGTAGTCTACAAAACTACAATATTCTTCATCTGCCGATGAATATTTGCCTGTAAGAAAAGTCGGAAAAGTAGCTTAAGCTTTCATGGCACATTAAACAGGGGAGCAACTTCCCTTGAATGAAAATTTTAAAGCATCTCAAAATTTGACCTAAATTCAAAATTTTACCTCTCTCTTCTCTAAGATCAACAAAGAATTATCGAATAGTAATAAAGTGAACCATTCAACCTAATTATATATTTATGATAGAGTTCTTAAAATAGTTTCTAACATCATAACAACACACTTCTAGCTTTCGAAACGCTAAACTTCATGATCGTTATTCTAATTTTATTTCGTTAGAGTATCATCTATCTAAATTATTTTCATTATTGAATGAACATTTATTATATTAGCACTATAGAATTTGTTTACTCCATCTCCAATGCCTTCATTCATCGGGCCACGAGTTCGTTAGTTAGAACATGTTTTTTTGTAGACATAAAGATGCTAGTAAAAGTGACGCGATTTTAGCACAACAAGTTAGAAAGCGGAAGGGGGTGGACGAAAAGTCTTAAACTAATATGGCTTGGGAATTTATAACAATAAACCGAACCGAGCAAAAGGATTCATGTACACAACCTCAAAATCATTAGGTAAAAAACTTGTTTTGTTAAGCCCTTTTTTGGTAAAGTTTCTTCAAAATTCACTTTTGTACAAACTCATTTCAATCATACATTCTCTTCTTAAAATAATTTGCATGTGGTCCCACAGTTTGTCTCTACTTTTAATCACATATTTTCCATAAAAAAAAAAATCACAAAAAATCTACATCAAACATGCCCTAAATAACAGCAAGTTACTCCAAACTGGGCGACGAGTTTGACATACATGCAGTGAATTTAATCTTGATTCAAAAGCTCAAGTAATTAAATTACTGGTATAACACATCTTATATTAAAAATTAAATTAAATTAAGTAAATTTCACATTCAGAAAATGATGAATGGAAAAAAGAAAAAAAAAGTCAAAACCCTAAATTTGTTCTTGAGAACCCATTAAAAATAGTGAATGGTACCTCTTGGAGAAGGTTATCGGCGACTCTATAACAATACCAGAGAGAAATTTTTAAAAATACATTATTTCATATAAATCACTTTCAATCATATATTCTTTAATAAAATAATATTTTTCATCACATCAATAACTTTTTCTTACTTTTTAACGACATATTTTTCATCATATTACTATTTAAAATATATTGTTTTCTCAATAATATTCATCACACGCACCCTTAAATGAATGTAAACACTTAATTTTCAACCGTGCTCCTCAAACAGGGTGATGGCACCTCAGCCCCCTGTTTTTGGGTCGGTCCCCGACCCTGTTTGAGTGGAATTTTTCCTTAATTTAATTATATATTCTACGGAATTCAAACTTTTGAATCACAAGTTTTATCGATTTTTATCAAAATTTGTTAAAAATCTGATTTTAACTTTCAATAAACAAAACAGGGGCTCTAGTCGACGTGTATATCCATCCTTTACAAGAGTTGACAATCAAATATAAGAGCTTGTTTGATTCTCATTTTTTAAATATATTTTTTTCTCTTTTCTTTTCAATCACACATTCTTCAATAAAATATTATTCCGCGCAACTCAATTTTTTTTTTTTTTCATTTTTAATCACACATTCTACATCAATCTACTATTTCAAAATGCATTCTACGCAAAAAATGAGGCTCAAACATCCCCCGCTCTGTCCCCACCCCATTACCAGTTTAAGACAGGGCGAGGGAGGGAGGCTCGTTTACTATTCCCCTTTTTTTTAAGTTTTTGATAATTTATTTTATTGTCCTCATTCATTAGATTGAGACCAATAATTTTAGTTGCCATTTTCTATTAGAACTAATGAAATTTCATGAAATATTTTATTTAAAGTATTGAATTCAAAAAATAAAAAAATAAACGGGACGGGACGGGGCACCCGTTACCCGTCCCCGCCCCTGGACAAAATTTTCCACCCCATCCCCACTCGAATACCCGATTAAGCGGGTACTCTCCATCCCGTTCGGGGCATGGCTCTGCGGGTATTGAGTTTGTCGGATTTTTTTCCCATCCATATTCATGCTTGATCCTCAGTTTTTAAAATTTACTTTTCCTTAAATTCATTACTACAAATAATTTTAAAAGTAAATTCCATTTTTCTCCTATCATTTAATAACATATTCTCCAAAAATTATTATTACAAAATCTATTTTCTAAACAATTAGAGCTCAAACAAGCTCTTAGTTAGTGACTTTGTAATTTTGAAAAAAAACAAAGATTTTAAGTATTATTATTTGACCATGCATGGGTGCCACATATAAGTCATGCCACATGGAAAGTACCGCTAATTTAGTTGGAGTTACGGATGAACTACGAAGGTCTTGTGCGAAACATGAATGTCTTGTTAGAATTAAAGATTCTCATCAAGGTGTCTAGACACCTTATTTGAGCTAGACCACTTCAAGTATACAAAGTCCCGCTAATACCATCTACTAACTCACTAAGGTGGTTTGCTAATTCGAACCACATTCATCATGCATGGTTAAAACAAGCGTAGAACCTGTTTAACTTGAAAATTTTCTATTCATTTCTCAATCGGCGTCAAGTACGATGGTTAAGGAAGGGTCCCATAAGATCTTCCCAAATAGTGTAAGAATATTGTGATTTCATATACCCTGCTACATAATGTGCCTTATATTATTTGGAGGGATCAGAAACATTCGAAGATTTGTAGTGTCACATGACAATTAATGCACTACCACGTGTGAATTAACCATCATAGAGAAACTAGAATCAAGCAGAACTAATTCGTGATACGATCAATCCAATGAACTTTTAACACGTGTCATGAAGCTTTGAATGGTCTGAAATATCATTTGCATTTTTTATATTGATATTCCATGCAAGACCAAAGAAAATGTGTGCAATATTATGATCCTACCCATTATTCATACCATTTATTTCTGCTAAACTTAAGTTAATACTTTTTTTGACAATTGATTTGATCATCTAATTGCAAATGATTGTCGAACCATTTATCGAAAAAAAAAAAATCTTTGCATTCTGTCGGTGTTCAAATGTGCAAGTAAAATATAGTTGAGAGATGGCAAGAAATTTGTGGACAGTTTGATTTATTGAATTTTAGAGGTGAATAAAACATATAGGTATAAACTTAAAAATGGTAGTCACTTAAACCTTTTTTATAATTGGGAGTTAATTTAGCTTTATGGACATGTATGCATTGTTGTTGGAATATTATCCTCCAAGGGAATTGAGAAGACAATAAAAAGAAAAAAAAATCAAGAATAGAAATGCTCAAATATGAGATTATTGTCATTAAACAATATTTGGCCCCTTCAGAATTTAATTGGTGCTTAAAATGACTATTGACAAATG
The DNA here is from genome assembly GCA_903798345.1 of Fraxinus anomala. Classification (NCBI taxonomy): domain Eukaryota; kingdom Viridiplantae; phylum Streptophyta; class Magnoliopsida; order Lamiales; family Oleaceae; genus Fraxinus; species Fraxinus anomala. The sequence goes on from CAIGRN010034719.1 coordinate 5,902, forward strand.
ATTTGTAGTTGATCAAGGTTTGAAGAAGAAAATACTTAAGCACTTGTATTTATCTTACAAAACTTGAAGAACGCTTTGAATGTTTGAATGTGTAAATGAATTGGATTTAAAATCACAATAATATAGTTTTGATTGTTGATTTGTTATATTCGTAATTGCAATCTATCATCTATTTATGGATTTCAATTCACCATCTACGAAATAGTGCCATACTAACATGAAAAGTAGATTATTTTCATGAAAAGCAATCAAGAATCAAATCAGAAAAGCCAGCCTAACGGCTTGTTTTTTGGCCTATGTATACACATAGTTTAATCCATGCGTACGCATGGTAGAAGCATTTTTTGCTTCCATTTCTGCAAGCTCAAGCTATGTGTACATATAGTTGAATAGCTTGTGTATGCATGGGCAAAACTCAAATTGCCCAATTTTAATTCCAAAACCAATTCATTTCATTTGGGTCTAGTTTATCACATTTTATCCATTTCATTAGACCCAAGTTTAATCATGAACAATAATTATAACAATCCCCCACGTGTTTAAAATTTTGTAGATTACATATTCAAAATAACAACACTTATGTAAAATGATTAGATATCTTTTGATTTAAATCTAATCATAGTGTAATTTTCACAAAGTATTATCGAAATTACAAGTATCATGATAGCCTTGAACCAGTTATTCCTTGTGATAATACCGGTGAAAACACACACTCGAGTGTCATGCGTTCAATAGTTCCTCAAGTTCACTTACCGCTAATATGACATTGTGCTCATCATTTTCAACAAATTTTTAAGAGAGAAACTCTAACTCTCTATGGAAGCGACACCACCTCGAAATTCATCTAGGTGAAGTTCTTTCAATATCTTTGTTACCTTTATAGATACCCGCACTTAGTATTGAACTTTATTAAGTGCTTAGAGCTCAACCCTCACTTGAGTAACAACCATCATTATATAATTATAATAAGGTTGTCGCGGATTTTATAATGTTGAAACTATTTACATATCGAATGACTTGTTATTATCCTTTGACTCCATGTATTATTTGTTAAGTAATGACAAGTAGAATTGCCATTATTGGTTGATCTTTTAGTTTAAAAGTTTCAATCACAAATTACTCGAGTAGATATTATAATTTAGGGAAATTATTCCATTATTGATTAATTTCTTTATATAGTTACTTCTTAAACTCATATGTCTAGACTTTTCATTGTATACCTCGTTGTATGCCTTTGCTAATGTGACTTAACTATCACAAATGAAAGATATCGAAGATGTATTCTTCGGTCTTAATGGTATCTTATAAAGTAGATCCTTAATCTACTCAATTTCTTTCCCAGTTTCTAATAGTGCAACAAATTGAGATTCCATAGTTGAGTGTGTTATACACATTTGTCTCTTTGATTTCCAAGAAACAATACCTCTTCCAAAAATAAATACCCAACTCGAAATAGATTTACTCTCACCTATACTATATATCTAATCAGTATTGGTAAATCCTTCTAATATAGCCAGAAATTTAGTATATTGTAGACCTAAGTTATTAGTTTTTTTTCTAAATAGTCAAGAACTCTTCCAATGGCCTTTCAATGTTTCTTGTTCTAATTGCTAGTAAACCTATTAAGTTTACTAATTGCAAATGCTATGTCAAGTCTTGTGCATTGAATTGTATACATAAAAATCCACATAACACTTATATATTCCAATTGAGCAATAACTATTTCATCATTCTTTATAAGTTTAGAACTTGGATAAGAGGGGTACTATACACTTTTATGTTCAAATATTTGAATTTATTTGTCACATTCTCAATATAATATGATTGACTCAAATTGTAATCTTCATTAGTTTTAGTAACTTTGATATCCGAAATGGTATCAACTTGTCAAATATTCTTCATCTTGAATGTGGAAGATAGAAACCTCTTCGCTTTTTTTATTCCATTCATGTGATTATTCAAAATCAACATGTCGTCAACGTATAAACAAATAAATATAACACAGTTATCACATAATTTGGAATACAAGTATTTATCTACACTATCATTTTTAAAACCAAATGAAACAATAGTTGAGTCAAATTTCTCATGCAATTTCTTAGGTGCTTGCTTTAAACCATATAATGATTTTACTAACTTGCACACTTTATGTTCACTTCCAAGTAGAGCAAATCTTTCACGTTGTTCCATATAAACCTCTTCATCGAAATTCCCATTTAAGAATGCCGTTTGAAATTCATTTGATGAACATGCAAATCATATATAGAAGCTAATGCGAATAATATCCTAATTGATGTTATTATAGCTATCGGTACATAAGTATCAAAATAATATATTCTTTCATTTTATCGATAACCTTTAGCTACTAATCCAACTTTAAAGGTATTAAGAGAACCATTTACATTATATTTTCTCCTAAACATCTATTTACATCCAATAGGTTTGGATTCGGGTGGTAAATCGACAAGTTCTCATGTATTGTTTAACATAATTGAATTCGTTTCATCTTTAATTGCTATCACGAGAAGCAATAGTTTCTTTATAAGTTTTAGAGTCATTTTTCACTTGTAGAACAAAATGAATTGTTCTTACAATATTTTTCTCATTCCTCCCTACTAAGTAAAAGGAAATAAGTTGAGAGTCAATTTCATTCCGTCCTAAAAACTTCTCAATTCAATTTCTTTTACTTCTTCAAGGTTCACTGGATTCATTAACATTTTTAGAAGATGTTTCATCTTGTGTTCCACTATAGTAGTAAATCTCTATATGAGTTTCCCTTAATTCATGATCTGAAGAAAGTGAATTCTCAAAAAACTCCACATCATTTGATTCAATTGTCACATTGGTCTCCAAATTCAATAATCTATATGATTTGCCATTACTAGTATATCCAACAAAGACACATTTGATGCCTTTGGGACTCAACTTGGTCCTATTAAGGTTCGTGTTCTCACAATATGCAAGACACTCATACACTTTGAAGCATCCAATGTTTGATTTTCTTTCTTTCCACAATTTATAAGGAGAAATCTTTGTAAATTTAAAAGGAATCATGTTTAATATTTTACATGCACTCAAAAATATTTTGCCCCATAAATTAAATGGAAGTTTAGAATAAGTTAATATAACATTTATCATTTCAGCTAATATTCTATTTTTTTTATTTCTGTCAAACCATTTTGTTCGGGTGTCCTAGGTACAAAACATTGATATACTATACCTTATTATTCACAAAATGATTTAAAATCACTAGAAAAATATACTTTGGCAAATCAATTCATCCTCTTGACGCATTTGTCTTTCTGTCCTTACGGCTTCAGTATCTTCATCCGTTGACTCCGCAATGGTGCCAATTCGGGATCAAGAATGTAGAAAATCTTTAATGCCATTAGGAGAAGCTTCTAATTGTCTTGCTACATTGTAAAATTCGTTCCATCAAAACAATCCAAACGAATGAGGTCTTGATTCATCAATTTGATCGTTGCCATGGTAGTTTCATTCTCCACTGTAGAATATCATTTGAGATTGTTAGAATATTATCCTCCAAGGGAATGGAGAAAACAAAAAATAATAATAATAATCAAGAACGTTAAATATGGTAGAAATGCTCCAACACAAGATCGTTGTCCTCAAATGATATTTGCCCCTTCTAGAATTTAATTGGTGCTTAAAGTAAGAAAAAATAATTACAATAATTTGTAATGGTCAAAAAATCAATTTGTACCCTTTAGTTTAAAGACTCTTGGAGCTTTTATTAGGAGTATGGAATGGGTTACTTCATTGCCATAATGCATGAAACTCAAACATTGACTTGAGGAATATTTTTTATCCCTTAACCCATTCTGTAATGGTTTAAAAATTTCAATAACTTTCACCTTGTCCCCAACATTGTTCTCCATACGGTATGCAGGGACGTAACAAAGTCAATGTAATAAAATTTACATGTACTAAAAAAATTCATTAAAGAACATTATTTATTTAAGTCGTTCCCGACGAGGATTTGAAACATAATATTCATCTATAATAGAATCTAGATCGATTTTCTCAGCAAGTTCTCATTCTATAAAAAGTATCATACAATCAGCAAGAAAGTCATCCTCCATTTTGTTGCGAAGTGTCGTCTTCACATGTTTCATTGCTGAAAATGCTCGCTCATTGTTTGTGGTAGAAACATGTAATGTCAATATAAGACGAATCAATCTAGTCACCATAATGTAACTTTTCGACCTTCCACTCTCAATCAACTGTCTGCACAACTCAGTAAGTGTAGATACTTGAAATCGAGACTCACCCTTCATATCTAACTCATAATGTGGTAACTCAAATTCTAATGTAATAATATCTTGCTTTGAAAAATCTTGAGGATAGAATTTCTCTACAAGTGTGCAAATTTTACGACTGCCAAATGATCTAAATGAATCTTTAGGATCCGAAGCAGCACTGAGAGAAAGGAGTTCTACTTATATGTCATTAAATTTTGTACTTAACTCCATCGTCACAAAATCTATTGATTCGTTGAAGACATCATAGTGATAATAATGCTCAACTGTAGCTTCATCATTAGAACGACCAATGTTATACAAACC
>CAIGRN010034745.1:0-17238 GCA_903798345.1 Fraxinus anomala
AAGCCAGGCAGCTTGCACAGGCAGCTGCTGCTGCCTGCAGCTCAAGCTTGCTGCTGGCACACCAGGCAGCTTGCTGCTGCCTGTAGCTCAAGCAGGCAGCAACAAGTTGCTGCTGCCTGTGCTGCTGCCTGCAGCTCAAGCAGGCAGCAGCTCAAGCACTGCAGGCAGCAGCTGCTGCCTGCAGCTCAAGCTTGCTGCTGGCACAGGCAGCAGTTGCAGCCAGGCAGCTTGCTGCTGCCTGCAGCTCAAGCTTGCTGCCTGCAGCTCAAGCACTGCAGGCAGCAAAAAAAAAAAGACCGAGCGGCCCGGCTGGGCTCGGCTCGGCCCAGCTAAGGCTCGGGCCAAAGTTCGGGCCGAACCTTTTTTTCTCGGCCGGGCTTTACTCGGCTCGACTCGGGCCGAAAAAAGCTCGGTCGAAAAAAGCTCGAGCCGAGCCCGAGCTTTTTTTTTCGGCTCGGGCTCGGCTCGGCTCGTTGACATAGCTAGCTTCATTCGAGTGTTCCCCAATTCAACCTTTTTTAGTGCAGCTGTGGAACTTTCTTCAAATTTTCGTCCAACTTTGATTCTTTCTCAACCTAAACTTTAATTTTGATGTCAAAACTTTCAACATCTTCAAGAATGGTCCTCGACACTTAATAATAAGTTGAAATTAGTCCATCTCAAGTTTTGAAAGTTCGTAATTTATTCCCCAAACTTTCTAAGAATTGAATTTAACTCCCAAAACTTTTGAATCCCCTCCGACCACTCCGTTAGTGCTTCCAATTTAACAAATACAATCCGGTTTATCAATTACTCTAAATCAACTCTAATTAAGCTCCTTTTATACCAAATACATCCAAGTTGGGGTTTTACATATAATTAATCATATTTTACACAAATTTAGTTACATATTCGCCCAATTTAGCAACAGATAATTAAAATAGAACCAAAATAATCGCATAATATGCAATTACCAGTGATCAACACAACTACCATTTTAATTAGCTTAATACGTGGATTGGCTCAACTTTAAATATTTATTGTAATAAAAAACAACAGTTTTTCAAGAAAAGCTCTATTTGAATTTCCAACATCAGTGTGACGTGTATATTAAACTTAGCTAGACGTTGCATCAAATTTAAGGGTTGTTTGGCAAACTTTAAAAAAAAAAAAATAGTAAATTTTGATAAAATTTGATGAAATATATCGTTAAAAAATTGATAAAAATTATGAATTAATCTCAAAATTTTAGGCTACTAAACAAGTCCTTTCAATGCATAATGCGTTGTGGAACCTAATCAAGAAAAAAGAAGGCAGTAGGGTGTAGCAAAATTGACTATGGCCGGCTCCGACCCACATGCACCACGTTTCTTATTTCTACCATCAACTATTCAAAAGAAAAGACTTTACCAAAAATTTTTCTGGCAAATATAAATTTATCCACGTCGTTTGCACATGTGTCGATCTTAAATTTCTAAATTTTTTCCCCCAATTTTTTGAGGCCCCAAAACCCTCTCCTCTTGCAATTTGATCCTCCCGCAATCAAAATTCGTGAACTACAATCAACATTTAGCTCAACTGTGGGCTATGTCTTCGTTTAATTGAATTTCTGTCTTCCTGATCTGAGATTTCTCAAGGTTTATGCTCGTGAACTGAAATTACATAGTTTCTCGTAGTTCGGAATTCATGTTTTCGAATCGATTATGTTTTTATCTGTATAAGGGCGGCGGCAGTCAACTCGATTCTTCGTCCCATTGGTGTTTTGCTTATTGGGTTCTTGTAATTTAATGATTTTGCAATCGAATTCAAATACTACACCCCTTTGCTGTGATTTTTCACAGAAAAAGCCGTCGACGGCGACGGCTTTTTCTTCCACATCTCTCCGTCCCCAATGCAGCTTCTACTCCTGTAGTGATAATAATAGCTGCTATCATGACCATTATCGGCCCAGAAACATCATAACCCCGAAAAAAAGGATAATAAAAAATGTAAGATGGGCAATCCTCCAGGTTCAAGCTTGCATCAATGGTGGGAATACCCAATCCCACTTCAAAATAGATCCCAATAACTTGGCTACCAGACGGGGAGCTAAAAACATAGTCTTGAAGCGATTTTCCGGTGATGAATTCGATTACAATTCATCCAATGAAGCTACAGGTAGTAGTAGTAATAACNAGCTGAGAACTCAGCTGGGGGTGATTCACCCAATCCCAACACCTCCTCAGATAAACGGCAACATTGTTGGCCTCTTTGCTTTCTTCTTTTTCATAGGGGTTGTTTTTGACAAGCTATGGACCTCCCGGAAGAGGAACACGAATATTACCAGTAAGCCTGGGAGTTGGCCACAGGTGCCTGCCAACCTATCCATGTTTCTTGAGAAGGATTTGCAGAGGAAAGAGTCTGTGGAGTGGGTGAACATGGTGCTGGGGAAGCTATGGAAAGTCTACAGGGCTGGAATTGAGAATTGGATCATTGGCTCGCTGCAGCCAGTCATTGACGATCTCAAGAAGCCAGATTATGTGCAGAGGGTGGAGATTAAGCAGTTTTCTTTGGGGGATGAGCCCTTGTCCGTCCGGAGTGTTGAACGTCGAACTTCTCGGAGGATCAATGATTTACAGTGAGTCTTTTCTATTGTGACGTTGCTTAATTCATTTTCAAGAAAAATTTCAGCTCAACATACTGGTTTTTCTTGCCTTCGTAATTGGAGCTTGCTAATTTAGATTGAACATGGGATTGAATTTTGCAAATGTTTTCCTGTAGACAAAATACTAGACTGCCAAATGAACGGAAACATTTTTGTAGATAATTTTTGGCTATGCTTGAAAATTTGCTTCTGCTTTGTAGCATAATCTTCAAGCATGTGTATCAGCTGTCATGTGTTACCACTTACTATAGATGTGAATTTAACCTGTCAATATTGAATTGCCAAAAGTTAAGATCTTCAAGAGTGACAAATATTTATGGCTTCTATATTTTTTTGAGAATCTTGATGATTCGATGTACTTCTAAAACAAACTCCAAAAGTACAGTGAAGCTTGAGTTAGAATGAACTAGTGTGCTTACAAGTCGTATTGAATTTTGTAATGGATCATGTAAGATGTTAAAAGGTTTTTTAACTATACCTGCAAAGAGAAGGTTCAAATATGGTACAAGTTAAAACCAAGAAACAGCAACAGAGGTCCAGACAACAGAGAAAGTAAGATTTGGATATAGGAAATTGATATAATGATATATGTCCAAGCAGTTCTTTTTTAATCCCAAATCATGCTAAACAAATAATTCATAGCTTTTCACTACAGATTTTGGTTACTTATACTTTGTTGTTTTATTCAGTGTGCCATTTCTCACTGCCGTATATTCACAAAATTTGAATGGTATTCACTGTCTCATAATTCAAAATAAATAGTTTGTCTTGACTTCAGAGTGCGTTGAACTTAATGGTGATATTTTTTTCTGCTACCAAGATACCAGATAGGCCTCCGCTACACTGGTGGTGCACGAATGCTTTTAATGCTGTCACTCAAATTCAGCATTCTCCCCATCGTCGTGCCAGTGGGTGTGCGAGACTTTGACATTGATGGAGAACTGTGGGTCAAATTGCGATTAATTCCATCAGAACCATGGGTGGGAGCTCTTTCCTGGGCATTTGTTTCTCTTCCAAAGACAACATTCCAATTGTCACCATTTCGCTTATTCAAAGTAATAATTTCATATCTTGCACGATTTATTTTTATACATTTCTGAGTAACGAAAACTGAGTTTATTTGCAAAAGAATTGGAAGAGCAAAATTGAGGTGCATGAGAAAGCACTTGCCACAGTAATTATTGAACTTGTCGAATGGTTTTGGTTTGCTTGAATCACTTCAATGCAATGTCACTCCTTACGGCTGGATCTGGGAGGAGATAAGTGACAGTTTGTTCAAAATGAAAAGGATTGAATCAATTATCTCTATTCCCTATTCGATGACTGAGTATCTGAAAGCGTGAGAGGAATAACTAATATTTTAAAATGGTAGCTTGAAGAAATCATTTAGGACATTATGTTGGTGTTAGCTGTTGCCCTGTTATGTTTAGGATCATAATGTCGTTTGTCTAAGCTCTATATCAGTGATTTCCAACATTCTTACTAATGAAGTTTCATGTTCTGGTTATAAGAAACTATAGCATGTAGAATTAGTCACTGTTTAACATCCTTTATTTTAAAACCATTTTTTCTACGTATTCATTTTCAAACACATATTCACACAATAAAATATTTTGTATGTAAACCCAAAACTTTTTCATGCTTTTTAACCAAAAATTCGCTATTCAAAACATTGTATATCCCAAATAATGGCAATCAAACAGGGTCTTAGATAACTGTTCTATCGTTTCTGTGACGTGACTCCCTATGGATGAAGTTTGTAACAGCTCCTTGGTGATTCAAAAGCGCACTTGAACTTTATGATAAATGGTCCATATTTAAAATCTGCTAAAATGAATGGTTTCTGCATGATGTTAGAAGTGGCTTTACGTAATAAAATTATAATTTATTTAACTTGCTAGAAGAATTGAGGGAAATATTAGAAAGAAGTTGATAGATTACTGAGAAACAATTTTCTAAGTTTAGTTTAGTTTCCGCATTTTCCAATTCTCGTTAGGAGACTCCATTATTTGAAAACTAGTGTGGTCTATGGAGTATGGACTAATTTGAGCAGTTCAACTGATCTTGGTCCAAACTGGCCAAAGTTACACGTTTACTTGTTCGTCAGCTATGTTATGATCAAACCTTCTTCTAACAATTCGCACCATTCAGATCACTGATTATTGCAATTGTCCAAACAAGTACAATTTTGTATTGACCTCAGTGAACTTTATTTTAACACAGCCTATAGAGTAGGTAGGGTTTTTAAATTTGTTTTCTATATGTTTTCCAAGTTATTCCTTCTTACCATCTTTTCCTCGTTTGTGATTACTGTAAACTCGTGTATGTATGCACTTATATGTCTTTGCTGCTGCCTCACCTCCAAACCATGATTTCACCTGCATATGTATATTTATGAGAAATGAATAATCACATAAGTATATAATGTTTTAGTCATGTTGGTAAGATTTGTTCTTCCTACTTTTGTGTATGGTGGTTGGGCAGGATTACCCACAACTTTGAAGTGATTGTGGGTTATTTCTTCATTTTGACGAGAGGAAAGGTGAGGACATCATATCCAAAGACTCCAACAATAATAGGTCAGGGAGGATTGAGTAGGCTTGGGAAGGGTGTCACCATAGTGTTCTAATGTGATTATTATGAATAGGTCCTTCTGCAACTTCAATTTCTTCTCCGGTTTTATTTATTCAGTATCATATACATCTGGTCAATTCTGCCTCTAGTAAAAATTACGAGGGACAGGATGTATAACAGAGGGTTAAAACTTGAAAGTTTGTAATCGACTTTCTTCAATAATGGCATAAATGTGTTAAAGATATGTTTTCTCACCTGTATGTTTTAATTATTAACAAGTTTGTACATATAATTAATGATGTCCAATGAATCTGGCTAACCTATTGAGATTGATTAGTATATAATTTTGGTCAACTTTCTAGTCACTGTATATTTTCGTGTAATTCTCTTGATTGACAAGATTGATTGGATTTGTTTAGCCTACATGATGCTAATTTTTGTTCCTTAATGTTTTCCTTTTTCATGGTGTTTTTGGCAACATCAGCAATTCCTGTCCTCTCAAAGTAAGTATTTTTTTCCCTGGCTGTTGTTTAAGATTTGCTGAATTTGTCCCTCAGTGCTGTAACTGGAATTTTCTTTGTTTCTATTCTATTTTATCGAGTCATTTAATTTTGTTTATTTGCAATAATTTATATTGAGAGTTTAAAGAATATTGCTTTTTAATGTGATAAACCTAATGATGATTCAAGACATTCTCTTGCTCTACTTTCCGACTGCAGTTTTTTGCTCTTTGATTTGTAAATATCAGTCCATTGTCAGCTTTTAAAAAAATTGATCATAGGTGTTAAAAATTATCTTCTCCTCTGAAGCAGATTAGATAAACAATGTCTTGGAAAACGGTGAGACTAATTTTTTGTTAACTGTAAAACTTGAGGGAGGAATTGTGAGATTCGAGAGATATGCCTCTCTAAGAAGAAAGATCGAGGAAATTTTTTTCGCTCCCTCTATTTTATGTCTTGCTTCTAACTGAGGGAAAGTGAACTGCAAAAAATGTTGTGAAACATGTAGCTTCCTCTGCAATTGTTTTGGCTATGAATTCTGTGAATCTCATTATCCTTACTGCACTCGAAATTTGTTCTGAGTATCTTACCCGTGTGCACAAGCACATCATTTTTCTGAATTATGTTTTGATAGCACGTATAGTTATCGTATCTTTTAGGATGAAATTGTAAACTTATATGAACTTGCTACTATATAACTCCAGAAAAATGAATCCCTTATACCTTGATTTTCTGTACTTTCTGTCAGCAGTTCAGAGTTTCTGTAGTGCGGGCTTTTTGATTTTACTTGTAGTGCTTCCTTAGTTATTACCATGTCAGTTTGTTATTAATTTCAAATTTAACTCTCTCTTAATCTGAACTAAATAATTTTAGCTTTCCAGGTTTTTGACAAAACTTCTCACTGAGGATTTACCTCGGTTATTCGTGCGGCCAAATAAGATTGTTCTAGATTTTCAGAAGGGAAAAGCTGTTGGACCTATTCCAGTTGATTTGAGATCTGGAGAAATTCAAGAGGGAAATAATGACTTTGCCGGAGAATTGTCAGTGACTCTTCTAGATGCAAGGAAACTCACCTATATTTTCTATGGTATGAATTTTTCCTCTACATTGTGGCTTCTAAATATCATATTTGAATACCCACTTTGAGTAGAACATTTCTCTGTTCTTTGCATAAGTTGGAATTAGCTTGTCTGCAAGTGCTGCTTGCTGATTCTCTTAAATGTTCTTTTCTCCTTACCTAACAATATAATTCTGTATGTCTATGTGACAATTGCTGTCGTTCCATATTCAGGCAAAACAGATCCATATGTTGTTCTGAGATTGGGAGATCAAGTAATACGTAGTAAAAGAAACAGCCAAACTACTGTCATTGGGCCTCCTGGTGAGCCAATCTGGAACCAGGTGAGCTCTTCTTCTACATCCAACCGTCTGCCGAGGCTACAGTACTGATAAAGAACTGTTCAATTAATGTATTATTGTCAGAAATTATGTATGTGCTGCCAACTATAATGCAATTTACCCTCTTCACAGGATTTTCACATGTTAGTTGCTAACCCTAGGAAAGAGAAATTATACATTGAAGTAAAGGATTCTCTTGGATTTGCGAATTTGATTGTCGGTACCGGCGAGGTAAGATATCTTAAATTGGCAAATGATACCCCTCATCTTTTATTGGCTTATATGAAGATCATACTATGTGATCCTTCCTAACAGTCCTGTTGTTTCTGTTATATGATGTATGCAAGTTGTAACTTGTTGATATTTAAATTTATCCCCCTGCTCCAAAATTAATATCTGACCTTTTGTATTGGCCCAAATATTTAGGTATTAAGTTGAAAAATTGGTGTTCACATAGAAATGTGGCCTGAAGAGAGGTCCCAAATTATGTCTTCAATATTTAAAGTTAGATGAAATGCAAATAGTTAAGGACTTATGACTAAACTGAAAAGACAAGGACCTGAAATAGTACCTTGATGAGAACCTATATTCAAAGGGAACTCTCTAGTATTATCGCCACCGCAACTTGTGCTCATGACTGCTCCATCATACACATTCTTAACAATATTGTTATGTTTAGTAGAAATTATGTCTCTAAACTCTCACTATAGCATTTCCCTGAGCCAACCTATCATAGGCTTTCCTGCATCTTTCACTCTGAGATATCATTAGACATTAAACAATTTCATCCAATTTATAATATCCACCTCACCCAAACACTTAAGTTCTTTGGTCAGAATTGCATGTGGACCAATTGCATTTCTCATCTTCATCCACTTCATAGCCCCCATCACTCACAAAAACAGATTTCATCTACTGTAATAACATTCCTATCTACCAATATCCACACTATCCCTTCACCAAATAATTAATCGAAAATATTCCTCCATTTTCTGTGATCTCATCACTGTAAAACAAAATTGTTTGGTGTTTCATCTTTAAAACACTTCAGAGACTCAAAATGCTATTTGCACTTGCAGGAAATTTTCTTAGGGATTAGTAATCAAGAAGGGGAAAACAGGTTTCCTTCTTTACTTGGAATATATATTTGAAATAGTATTTCAACAAATAATGGGATGTCACTTGTCATGGTTTTCACTTTCTTTGCTTTTCTGTTATTGAGTTTGCATCGCTTCTTTCTTTTGGAGTGTTCAAGGAATGTAGTTTTCTTTCAACTATACTAGCTGTTAAAGGTTTATTGAGGTCTCCAAATTGTGGTTTGAATTTTTGAAGAACGTGTTTTTTTTCATTCGATTATATGAACATTATGCAACTGAACTTGTCAAGAACCCACAAAAAGGATGTTATGACTCTAAAAAATACAACCACCTGATTAAGTACTGTTTCCAGGTTGACCTTGGATCTCTGAAAGATACTGTTCCAACAGACAGGATTGTGGTACTACGAGGAGGGTGGACCCTGTTTGGAAAAGGAACTGCTGGAGAAATCCTACTGCGGTTGACATATAAAGCATATGTGGAGGATGAAGAAGATGAAAGAACAGAAAAAAGATCTACAGATACAGATGCTTCAGATGATGAGTTTTCTGATGTATCGGATGCTTCAACATCTGAGCAGAGTGGGAAGGATTACTCGATTGGAACAGATGCAGAATCTTTCATGGATGTTCTAGCAGCTTTAATTGTAAGTGAGGAATTCCGAGGGATAGTGACATCAGAAACAGTGAATACCAAGTCTCTAGATGCAGGTGCTAATACTGAGACAGCACTGAAATTGTCTGCTGGATCCAGCCAGGAAGTTTCAGAAAGTGATTCTGGTAGTTCTAGAGGTATTTTTGTGAATGATCAATCATATACTACGTAATTTTAATTAATTTTTCTCTTTCAGATTTTTCTTCTTTATTCAGAGTGTCACTAATGATACCTCTAATGCAGGATCAGCCTTATTTTGGCTTGCCGTGATTACAAGTATCTCAGTCCTTGTAGCTATGAATATGGGAGGCTCTGGTTTATTCAATCCTTGATGTGATATAGGTCGTGTGAAATTGCTGAAGAGGTGCCATTACTTTCTACTACAGTAAATTATTGAATCCTGAATTTCTCTTGGGTGCTTTTCTTTTATCCAAATGCATGCAGTGGAAATTATTTTTAAATTGTTTTCTTCTCTCATTATTCTTTGCGAGGTAGGTTGCTATTGGTGAAAATGATTTACATGCATAGCTGAACCAAGTTCCTCATGCTATAATAGAAACACAATTCTACATGTTGAACATTGAAGGGTATTCTAAAAGGCCTCCCCGGGCTTGACCCTCAACCGTGCAATTCCATTATGATAACTTGTTATCGCCAATATCTCTATTCTCTACGTGGGAAAATTGGTTGCCTCTCCATTTGGGGTTTTTATTTTCTTTTCCCTTTGGAAGAATAACATTTAAAGCATCAAGTTTTAGCCAGTATTTCATCTTTTAGTGGTTAAGTTTGAAGGTCTGTCAGTTGACCGTGATTCCAGTTCTCTTTATTTTCTAAACTGAGGCTAAGAATGTTTATATGTGGACTAGAAGAGGAAAGGGTAGACTAAAACTAACATGACAAGTTGAAGTTTCCTAGTATATAGTTGTTGAGATCATTGAGAAGAAATGAATGGAGGGACGAGAAAGGATTCATTTAGCTGGTCTCAAATTTATTGGTAACGAAGCAAATTTCGTGTTGTAGGTGAGCTTACCACGAGGGGTCCGCCTTTTTGGGACTATGCACTCAGATAAGCTCCCTCTAGATGAGGAGGTGAAGAAAACCTTCTATATATATTTATATGAGGTTTCTTGGGGAAAAGCAAGGTAGGAAAAATATTTATGCACTCACTACAGATCGAGTAACTCCCCTAGCCTTACTCAGACCCAATCCCATTTGTAAACACCTCGTCGGATGGATAATAATTTTGAAAATAGTCTATGCCATAACTTGAATTACGTAATATGTCAATTGTTTATTGGAGTCTAACATTGTACATTAGTGAACATCCTGTATGAAATCTAGCAACCCATTTCTAAGAATAGCCTGTCTTGGCCCACAAATGATGCATTATAGTGAAATTTTTACTCTCTTTATGTGCTTGAAGCATGTCTTTTTAGAATCAAGTACTATGTAACTTGACTTGAGATTTAACTGATAATAATGCTCATCTTCACTCTCCTGCCAATGTTAATATCCCGTAATTGGTTGTTGAAGGTTCTTAAAGACTAGTCAGCCCTGCCATGCTATAGATAACTTTCGGTTCTCATTAGCTTTTGGGTTTCCTCGTTAATGAAGAACTTCTTGACCTATTATTTTTGCAGTAATAGGTATAAAGCTGACTATTAAAGAATGAGTTCAGTTCAATCAAAAGTGGGTGGTCATAAAGAGAAGCATCTGTTGGATATTTAGTTTGAGCCGTGCTTTATTTAATTATATTTTCTACTAGGAATTGGGCTTCCGGTTCTAATCCCATTGGTTGCTATCTTTGTTCTATGGCAGGGTAGGCAAGATTGCAGCTTTATTATCTTGAAGAGTGGCACATCATCTGGAGTCGAGTGCTAATGCCCTCCATTTTAACTCCCAAATAATTGGTTGCTATCTTTGTTCTATGGCAGAATAGACAAGATTGCAGCTTTATTATCTTGAAGAGTGGCACATCATGTGGAGTTGAGTGCTAATTCCCTCCATTTTAACTCCCCAAATAACTGGAGAGAAGGAAATATGAAGCAACAGAAAAGAGCTATCCACTGCTTTTTCCTTATTAGATTAGATTAATGGATATAGGATGAGAAATTGTTGCCCCTGCAAATTTTGGGCCCTTTTTAGTACCTACCATGGTTTGCTTTATATCATAAATTTAATTGTGTATAACAAACATTATACAAGGTGTATCGATTGCCTTTAGCGAAGAAAGTAATGCAAAATTATTCTTCTTTAGTGAATTTCTCAACGCCCAAACTATTCTACGAGCAATCTCACTAAAATTTTGTATGTTATCATCTAATAACTTGTTAGACGTAACTCTGGACAGATGACTTTACGTAAAAAGGTTTGTAAAGTTAACTTGTTAACATAGTTGTGGACAAATGACTTAACGAGAAAAGATTGAAACAATCGTGCTTAAATTTATTAAAAATGAAACTTATTTTAACCGTATGGTATCAAGAAAAGATGCTTGCATTGCAAAAATAATACAATTACTTATTAGATTTCATAAAATATATGGTTAAAATTAATTGTCGACTTTAATTTAAATTTTTATCTACTTTTCGAATTAAATCAAACCGGGATAGTAAGTCACAACGCAAACGATGAAATAACATTAAGAAATAAATAAGTAAAGCGTTCATCATAAACATGGGAATAATGAATTAATGGCTAATCTCCTATCAATCAAACCCTAATGTAGTTTCGAAACCAAATGTAAAAGAACACTTAAAAATTATAAACAATGTAGCAGGAAACTTTAAAAAACAAAGATTCTAAAGTACAAAAGAAAACATAAATTTCCATGATCTAACCAATGAATCAGCCTCCTAGAAAACCATCAACCTTGTCATTTGCTTTGGCAGACAAAAACTTCATGCAAATTGGCGCATTAACACCTGCCAATGCAAGAATTGCAGCAGGGACTCCCCACAAAGATTCACCACAAATGAGGCCAGATGCAACAGCAGGGCCAAGTTCTTTAGCCTGTTTCTTGTTCTTCTTCTCCCAAAGGAACAAAATCACACTCCCGATGCACATATCAATGGCGAAATACGCGCCTAAGTAGAATGGAATGGCCATGCACATGGGACTAGGAATGAACCTGTAGATTCTGTACTTTGTTTCAATCTTCTTCAGCACCTCAATTATCACATTGATTACTATAGCTGCAATGAAAAATCCGATAGCCAGTTTCAAGCAATTCTTGGGGAGAGAAGAGAAGCCCTCAACTCCAAGAAGGGCTATTCCGCGGTACATCAAGGCGTAGGGAGCCGGGTAGGAGCCGGTGGGGTCGCCTACACTGTATGCTTTGTAGAAGAACCAGAAGACCAAAGGTGACATTAAGCACCCTATAGCAGTGCCAAAAACTTGGCTAAAGAACATGGCACGTGGTGATGAGAGTGTCAAATAGCCTGTCTTGAAATCCTGCATTAAATCAGATGCTGTTGATACAATGCTCATCATCACACCACAAGAAGCTAGGCCTGCAAGAACCCCGCCATGATCGAGGCCGACCCAAGCACTGAAAACGAGGATTGCAATTTTTCCGTAGTTGGAGGCCAATGACCAATCTGTTAGGCCACATCCATAGGCATTGCAGAAGGCTAGGACTGGAGCAATTGCATAGGCCACCAGTATGTGATACCTGTTAGATTTATTTTGGCATTAATAGACACAAGTTTAATCCAAACTCAAATATGTAAATATTGAAAAAACAAATTATGCTACACCACTCAAAATACCATTTCAGCTGGTGGAAGATAAGTGGTACCACAATGATTGATGTGACTGCAAACACTAAGTACCCAGCTATGGCTACATAATTTGGGATTTGGTCTTTCAAGAAGTAAGTAGTTCTTGTTTTTTCGTCGTAGTCTCCTCCAGTGCTTTCTCCCTCATTATCAGATTTCTCCGACTTGCGATTTATGAAACTTTTTGATGTGACTATGATCATGTAGACAACATGGAACAGACCGTCGCCAAGCATCATTGCAATGGCAAGAAAAACCTGTTGAGATCAACACAGGTCGAATAATTAGAGTCATAATGTAATTGGTACATAATACTGGACGACGCAATATTGTACAGTTCGCATTACGAGTCACTATATATGACTTACCCTGTATCCTTGGATTCCATGAAGACTACTTGCAGATAGATCAGCACTATACCAGCTGCCTTTCTTGGACTCAATCAGAGGCCACATGATTCCCCACGAAACAATGGCTCCAACAAGTAATGAGACATTGACCATGTAAGGGCAAATCATACCAACACCAACATATGTCGATGAGAAATCAAAATAGAACCTGTGGCAGGAAGAATATATCAAATCTTATTTCAAACATCTATTAGTTTACGAGCATTCAATTGTCTGGAACCATAACCCGTAAATTATTAAAAGTAAAGGATAGCATGTCTTTGTACTACACTTCAAGTATTATTATCTTTATTTCTATATAGCTAAGGAGACAAGTCTAATTTTGCAGAAAGAATAGGATAGGCTACTAATCTCCACTAGATCAACCAATATACCAAATATGCACCGAACAGTGCATATTGGTCACAAAAACAAGTAGATTTGAGCACATAAATAAGATAAATGGTTAATTATAAGCATCCAGACAGAAAACTTAAAGAGAGGGCAACCATACCTTTGTTTGAAGGCCTTGAGACCAAATGTAGGGAAGCTACTAAAACCACAGCCATCAGCGGCTGCAAAAAACCACTGAAAACACGCAAACAGAAAGCTAAAAGTGAAGGACTTGAATAGCGTCATAACTTGTTTCCTGCATCCGAAGAAAGATAATTCAATTATAATTAATAGCATAAATTATGAAAGAAAAAATAAATTAGAAGTTAAAATCATATATATACTTGGCAAGCTTGGCTCCTTTACTAGTGTGGAAGCTGTTGATAAGGTATGCAGTAGCAGTTCCACTTGGATACGTCAATTTGTACTTCAAGATCATCATCTGATCAGAAAATTATAAGATTATTGATTAAAATCGAGAATATATAATAGTAATTTTCAATGTATATAATTCTTCATATATGTACGTATATACCTTTCTTAAGGGCACTACTGAGAATAGACCTACAAAGCTGACAGCAAAAAGAAAGCCAATTATCCAGCCAAGAGAGAGTTTCTTCACATTCATTGGGGTATTGCCTGCATCTGCTTGAGCTGCTATCCTTCCACTCATTCCTAACAGATAACTCGCTGTCCCACCTGAAATATGTATAGATTGTAAATTTTTCACAATCTTTTTAGTTGAAATTCCAAAGTAGCATTGATAGAATCCATAATTCACTGAAAAATATATAGTTTCATTGATGACAGATACCCCCAAGAAGATGCTAAAACAATTAACTGCAACAAGCAATGAACGTTGTAAAAAGGTAACAACAACGTGCATTTGAGGTTTTTTGCAACGTATATGTCTGTTGTCATATTCGCCTACTCTACGACAATATCAAAGTCACAACGTACGAGTGAACGTTGCAAAAGACCCATGGCAATGTTCATTGCCAGTTGTAAAAGGCGATTTTCCTTGTAGTAATCTTTTGCTGAAAGCCTAACGAGTATTACTTGTTAATTAGGTAAAAGATTAATTGCTACAATAGTTAAGTGTCTTTCTTTCCTTTTGGCAATATGGCCATTACTTTAGATTATCTTTTCTTGTCTAGGGTTTGATAACATAATCAAATGGATAGAAAACGTATAAGCATCAGCAAATCGAAAACAAATAAGACTTAAAATTCGAACAAAGATTTCGACTTACTGCTAAAAGCAATCCCAGAAGAGGCTACAACACATGTTTGAATCACGGTGTTTTCTTGTCTGGTAAAAGGCTGCTTCAGCATTCCACACTTTCCGAGAATAGCCGTCCATGCCTTAACGATGGCGAATCCGAGGAGGCCAGCCGCCACGTTAAGCGACGGAATGACGCCAGTAGTGAGATTGAGTTTGCATACAATAATAATGAAAACAAAACTCAAAATAATACTCGTAAAAAGAGCTCTCAGTGTTATCTGATTCTTCCATGATGGAACCTCTACATCCTTGAACGCTTTTTCTATCTCCAATCCATTATCTTTATCGCCTTCATCAATTTCATGGAGCATTTCTTCTTCCTTCTCCTGCATATTGCTTATTTTTACTGATAAACTATAAACCCTGACCCTAGTTTTGAATTACGAGACTAACTCTTTTGATTTTTATGTTGAATCACAAAAGAGTATGATGAGATTCTGATTTGCAGAGGCTGAACTATGTTCATATATATAGATGTAGATATAGATATAGAGAAAAGACAGTTGTAGAAGAATCCCTGTGTATGAGGAAGTCCAACTGTCCGAGGGTCCTACGAATTGGATTTCATTATGGTCCATGTTTGGCTCAGTTTCACGGTGAAAATAAGTAAGTTTTCACTTATGAGTAAAAATAAGTAATAAATGGAAACACAGCTGTTTAGAGTTAATTACTAAGCTTAGCCAGGCACTATCAATAATTTTTTGTAAAAGAGTTACTTTTTTCAAATGTATTTCTCATCCTATATATGTTAAAATAAGTCCATATTTGGTGTAGCTTAAATAGTATATTAATATTTAAGTTAAAATTAATTATTAATTTTAATCACATATTTCGTGAGACCTACAATTTTTCAATCACATATTTCATCAAATTTTATCTGAATCTATTTAAAATCAGATTTTTAGTACACCAAGGGCTATGTAATTTATTTTGAACTTTTTAATTTTAGTACTTATATTTTTATTATGCTTATAATCACTTCTGGGCTAAAAATATTTTTAACCGTATATTTAGCATGACTCACAATTACTATTCACTTATTATCAATTCCGTAAGATCCACAATCACTTCAATTATATTTTAAACATTTATTTGGTATAGATTGAAAGTTGATAAAAATCTCAGTTCAAAGTTTACAATTAGTTTTGATTACATAGATTATAGATTCAAAACTTTTCAATTACATATTTTATCAACTTTGAGAAAACTTTACTGGAGATCTTATTTTAATCCACCCCAAACAAAGCCTAAATACCAACCAAACAATAGTCAAACATGCACAGACTACTACACCTATTTTGGTAATAAGCTACTATGATTGCATGAATTCTTGAAAAGAATCTTTAACCCTTTTTGGTGTGAATTAAAATAAGAAAATTTTAGTAAATTTTGATAAAAGTTGAAGAACTGTATGGTTAAAAAATTGTGATTCCGTAAATTATATAGTTAAAATTAATTATTAATTTTGACTTAAATTTTAATTCAAATTTTAATCAACACCAAACAATTAAATTTTGAAGTCAAAATCCGAATTTGTAAATTCACAGTGCCAGATGGGATTGTGGAATCCGAATCATTGTACAAAAATGGAATGTTTGTTGATCAGAATTTTCAATCGTGCGTTTCTTGATTACAGCTTCAAGTTGAGTCCTAATTGTAACTGAATATTGACCAACTTGAATCAAATATGGAAACTTGTGATTTTACGCAATAATACTTAAATTAACGATGCAAAAAGGAAGAAAATTAAAATATAGAGGTTATTCAGCAATTTCCTAAAATGCGTAAAGCGTGGCTGGATAATAAGATCAAGTTTCAAAATTTACAGGTCTAGAAGTTAAAAAAAAAGGGGGCTTTTTTATTATTTTAATTATTCTAAAACTATTAAATAATGAATATAAAACTTCTAAAATTATAAATACTATAATTAATTTTAAAAGTCATTTAAAATTTAGGTGTTTCCAGTTGAGATTTTAAGTGAATCCATTACAATTTAGGTGTCTCCAACTAAGATTTTAATGAATTTCAATAAAATTTAGGTATCCTCAATAGTTCGTGAATTTCGTTAATAAAAGAATTTCAAAAGATTTTAGTATTTCAAGCTTAAAAATACACCTAACAAACTCTTTTAATGATTCACAATTTTTAATGAGATTTGTATGAAATTTGTGGAAATTTATTCAAATTCACAAAATTTATTAAGATTTATAAATTTTTAAAATTAATTAAAATCTCAGTGTATTCAAGAGAGAGATGAGTCCAAAAGAATAGTTATAAAACTAATGTTTAGGCCCACATTGATTAGTAGTTTCAGTTGTCTAAAAAAGGGTCCAAAATAGTCAATCTTTTATGTTCTTTTGTTTTTTTGTGAAAATTAAACATTCACTAATTCTCACGTTGGAAGGTCAATACCTCCTTTCCACACCCAAACCAAGCTACACGTATAGGGCGATATGAGGCCAATTACGTACAGAGCGCATGTGGCCATATATTTTATAAAAAAATTCATAAATCCCACTTTAAATATACACTATTTCAAAAATAAGA
>CAIGRN010034753.1:0-14703 GCA_903798345.1 Fraxinus anomala
TTATCCAAACCCTAAAAATCAAAAAATCATTTCTCTCGCCGCCTTCTCTCTCTCTCTCTCTCTCAAAATTTCTCCTGCTCGCCGCCCTCTCTCTCTCAACATTCCCAGCCAAGTCGCCTCCCTCAGTCAGAGCTACCGTCACAAGAAGCGGTGCTCCTCTTGCCACAGCTCTCTCTCTCTCTCTCTTTTCATCCATCATCTCATATTCTCTCATGAAAGCGTCATCGCCGCATCTGAACTAAGTCGCAACGCTCAGTTCGCGCGAGCAACAGATCACTGTCGCCTTCCCACATATATGGTATTTGTGGATCTACTGTGTTTGTGGTGTTGTTTGTGGATCTACTGCGACCAATAATTTAAATAGTATTGTGGTGTTGTCCGTCGCTGTCTCACAGATGTGGTGTTTGTGAATCTACTGTGTTTGTGGTGGTGTTTGTGGATCTACTGTGACTAATAATTTAAATAGTATTGTGGTGTTGTTTGTGGATCTACTGTGTTTGTTTTGGGAGGGGGGGTTAGGTGGTTGTGGTTGGTGGTGCAAGTGGTAGTTGTTGTGATGGTTTTTGTGGTGTTGGTGTTGGTTTGACTATGGAGGTGGCGACGACTTCGATGGTGGTTTTTTGGTGTTTTGTTGGTGGGCGTTTGTGATATTGGCTGCGGCGACGAGGTGGTGGTGCTGTTGGTTCTGACGATTGTCGCCGACGGTGAAGGTCACTGGGTGCTCACAGAAGTCGGTGGTGGTCACGGGGATAGTCACATAATAGTTGTGCAGTGCCTCTGGCGGTGGGTGCGTTTGACAGTGTTTTTGTGTACCGGTGGCGGCGATGGCATTTGTGGTTGTGATGATTTTTATTGGCAGTGTATTGGGTGGTAGCTTTGTGTGGTGGGTTGATAATGGTGGTGACAGTTAACGGTGGTGCAGGTGGAGGATACAGTGATTTTGAGTTCGTGACTAAAAATATAATCTGTAACCTTAAATTCAATAATTTGTGATTAAAAATATAATCTGTGACTAACCATTTTGTTATCCGTGACCTAAAATTTATATAATATGTGATCGTGAAAAAATGTGACCAACTAATTTGAAAATCTGTGATTGTGTGACCTATAAATTTTGATATGTGACCAATGAATTAATTGTGACTTACAAGAATTTTGAACTGTGACCGTAAAATAATTTGTGACGTATAAAAATTAAAATTATTATTTGTGACTGAAAAATAATACGTAACTATCTAAATTGTGAATTTGTGACTATATTGTATAAATTGTCGGAATCGAAGTAGTCGTCGGAACGGTCGCCGAAATAGTCGTCGGAACGATTGCCGGAGAAGAGTGGTGGCCGGAACGATCGCCAGAATGGTAGGGGTGGTGTAAGTTATATTATAATTAAATATTTAATAAATTTATTTAATAATTAATTAATAAATAAATATATGAGTTTTGCATTTTGAAACTTGATACCTGAAAATTGAATTGTGTCAAAGTTAAAACTTGAATTATGAATTTTTCCAATAAATATATATGGTATAGAGTCCAAGGCTGGACCGCCATGCAGTGGACTTGTGGTCACACTTGGAAGTTGCATAAGATGGGTTTCCCAGATCAATTCGAACCTTTCGGAGCCTCTTTTTTGTTAAACGGACCGGACTATAAATAATGGGATCTGTGCCAGGCCGGCCCGCTAAGAATTGGGCAAAAACCAAATTACAGACCATGTTGTAACAATAGCAACCTTAAATCTTCTTATCTGTTTACAGAAAACAGTATCGCACAGATATCCAAAATTTCCACACAAACTCGCAGAGAGACACGCAGAGGAAGAGAAAGAGAGAGAGGGAGACGCAATGGAAGGAACCCTTTTTCCAAACAGACCAGCATTTCCAATCCAATCAACAAAACCAACGTCACAATCACCGAACCATCAGCGCTTGAAATTCAACACTTGTACTCTCCCACTTCCTCCTTTACTACAGCAACAAACCCCTTCTTTTCCTCTTGATTCACTTCTCCAACACCTTCTTCACATCTCCTCTCCCATTAAATCATCCTTGAATTCCTCTGCTGTTATTTCTCCACACAATCAAGGCTTGCTGAAAACCAATTCAATTGCAATCCCAAGACTTGGTGAAAACTGCGTGCAAGATGATGGTTCGCTTGATTTTTTGCCATTGAAGTGTAAGTTCATGCTCAACTCGATTTTAGAGCAGCCCAATTCTAGTTTGCCTGCGTTCTTTGATTCTGTCAAGTTTGATTTGCTTCAAGAGGTTGATTTGATTAGTCTCTTGAAAGGTCTGGACCTCTCGGGGAACTGGGAAAAGGCTATTTTGCTATGTGAATGGGTTGTTTTAAATTTGGATATATCGGGTAATGATAAATTGGATAATCAGGTTATTGAATTGATAGTCAAGATTCTTGGTAGGAAGGCTCAGTATCTGACTACTTCAAAACTGTTTGATGTAATTCACTTTGAGGATTACAATCTTGATGTTCGAGCTTGGACTACTATTTTACACTCGTATTCACGTACTGCAAAGTACGACAAGGCCATAAAATTGTTTAATTTTATAAAGGAAAAGGGATTGTCTCCAACTTTGGTTACTTACAATGTGATGTTGGACGTTTATGGGAAAATGGGGCGGTCTTGGGACAAGATTCTAGAGCTTCTGGATGAGATGAGGAGTATGGGGCTTGAATTTGACGAGTTCACTTGTAGTACTGTGATTTCTGCTTGTGGAAGAGAAGGTTTGTTAGAGGAAGCAAATAACTTTTTTAATGGGCTGAAGGCTAAGGGGTATGTCCCTGGAACGGTTACATACAACTCTTTGCTTCAAGTGTTTGGGAAAGCAGGGATTTACAATGAGGCTTTGAGTGTTCTGAAAGAAATGGAGGAGATCAATTGCCCTCCTGACTCAGTAACTTACAATGAGCTTGTGTCTGCATATATAAGGGCAGGTTTTCTTGAGGAAGGAGCAGCATTGATTGGCACAATGACGCAGAAGGGTATTATGCCAAATGCTGTTACTTACACCACTCTGATTGATGCCTATGGCAAAGCGGGGAAGGAGAACAAGGCTTTAAGTTTGTTTAAGCTGATGAAGCAATCAGGTTGTGTTCCTAACGTGTGTACTTACAATGCTATTCTTGGGATGCTGGGGAAGAAGTCACGCATTGAAGATATGATGGAAATTGTTTGCGACATGAAACTCAACGGGTGTGTGCCAAATCGTGTTACTTGGAACACCATGCTTACTATGTGTGGCAACAAAGGAATGCACAAATATGTGAATCAAGTGTTCCACGAGATGAAGAATTGTGGGTTTGAACCTGATCGAGACACGTTTAATACTTTGATAAGTGCATATGGTAGGTGTGGCTCAGAAATTGATGCTGCAAAGATGTATGATGAGATGATCAAAGCTGGTTATAGTCCATGTGTTACAACCTACAACGCCCTTCTGAATGCTCTGGCTCATAGAGGGGATTGGAGAGGCACAGAATCCATCATTTTGGACATGAGAAATAAGGGTTTCAAGCCGAATGAGACCTCGTACTCCTTGATGCTCCATGGTTACTCAAAGGGTGGAAATGTAAGAGGCATTGAAAAGATTGCACACAAAATCTATAATGGCCATATATATCCTAGTTGGATGCTTTTGAGAACTCTTATTCTTGCAAATTTCAAGTGTAAATCACTTACAGGTATGGAGAGAGCATTTCAGGAATTCCTGAAGCATGGTTACAGACCGGATCTTGTGGTGTTCAATTCCATGCTTTCCATTTTTGCAAGAAATAGAATGTATGAACGTGCCCCGGAAATTCTGCATTTAATAAGGGAGAGTGGTTTGCAGCCGGATCTTGTCACCTATAACAGCTTGATGGATATGTATGCCAGAGTCGGTGAATGTTGGAAAGCTCAAGAAATCCTCAATCGGCTGCAAGAATCTGGTGGAAAGCCAGATCTTGTGTCTTATAACACCGTCATCAAAGGGTTCTGTAGGAAAGGTCTTATGGAGGATGCTATAAAGACTTTCTCAGAAATGACCAGTAGAGGAATTCGGCCTTGCATTGTAACCTACAACACGTTTGTTGCTGGATTCTCAGCACGTGGATTGTTTACAGAAGCAAATGAAGTTATTAGTTTTATGGTCCAGCACAACTGTAGACCAAATGAACTCACCTACAATACTATCATAGATGGTTATTGTAAGGCAAGACAGTACAGAGATGCCATGGATTTCTTGTCTAAAATTAGGGAAAAGGACACTTCCTGCACCGAGCAGTCTTTACAAAGACTTGCATCTCGAGTCAGAGACAATATGGAGTCGTGAATTCATGAAACTCCATATCATTCATTTTGGAAGTGACTAGACCAGGAGGTGAACGAGAGAACATAAGGAATTGTGAGATGATGATAAAGGAGTTTCGCTCAGAACTGATCGTTTGATGCTTGTAAACTGACACTGGCAAGTGTCTGTGGCATCATATTGTCATGTAAGATGATATGAACAGCGTAATTGTGCTCAACAGCTCTAGTTATATAAGTTGTATTATATAAAGCTCGATTTTCCCTGCTGACATTGTTTCGATTCTCCTAGATGGGGAACGGCAAGAGGTTGTTGCTGTATGTAAAGTTACATTTTCTTTTGTTCCTTAAATTTGTCCATTTGAACTGATTATGAAATATAAAATATGGTATTTGTATCAAGGATTATATACTGTCCACGGTGGGCAAGAGTTTATTGTGTCCACAGTATTGCCACGTCAGCAAAACTTGCTGTCATTGCTGACAATTCAACAATTTTTTGTTAAATTGTCAACTATGGCGACTCCACTTGCTGACGTGACATTGTCATATCAGCTGTGAGCGCATTTTATCTTGTCCTTCTTGAGCAAGAGAACAATTATGATATTTGTATTTGGTTTCTGTTTGTTTGCCTTCGTTTTCAATGCCATTGGTGGCATTGGCACATTATCACGAAGATAATTTTTTCAATGTGTTGCCCTGCCAATAGTAAATTTGACCAACTATAAAGAGTAAAGACTAGTTATTTCACCATGTAATTGCTATCTATCAAAAATGATTATGGCTAATTGTCTTAGTTTTTGAGTGTAGTTTTTTCCAAATTAACATACTCAGCAAATTAACGTTAATGATGTTTGATAGGAGGATTTCGTACAGAACTCACAAAATTAACATCCAACATGCCATCAGCCCAAGTGTTCGCCGAGCCTTACATGAAAATAATTTTTTTATGTATAGCAACTAGCTGAAGCATGCTGGATAACAGCAACTGTACACATCAGGTATTCCAGAAAATGCAGACACGATCTTCGCAGTGGTTGTTGAGGATAAGTGTTACTTCACCTAGCATTAGAAAATTGTGTTCACGCAATTTGACCTCCGAGAACTATGTCTAAAAGTAGCTCGTGAAGCTCACTTAGCATCCATTCTTTCCCAGTTTGACCTTCGAGGACTATAGCCCTTGTGCTTCCAACAACGCATGAACTATGTCCACCAAGCAAATCTTGGAGGCGGCCCGTGTACATTTAGAATCCTTCATGTTGGTTTCTCATTTAGTAGGATCAAGTGTGTAAAGCTGGGATGCAGAGTGAAGACTAGCCACAAATCCACCAATGACAAGGATTCTACCACCAGGGAGGCTCACAGCCACATGATCAAGTCGAGCAGGGGGAGCTATGCCACCTGGATTTTCGGCTCCAGGCATCCCACTACCCGTTACACATCTCCAACATGGTTCATCCTTACTCACATCCATGGTGAACACGTCACTTGATTTAAACCGCAGAGGACCACTTTTGGCAAGGCCCCCAAACATCAAAATGTTCCCACCACCGTGTAAACAGATAATGTGTGGCCCAAACGTGGTGGTAGAGTCCATCCTACTGGTATCTCTCTCCATACAGGTTTCTCCATTGAAAGATCAAGCAGGAAAGCATCGCTCAGAAGTACTCCAGAATCGGCACAACCACCAGAGACTACCAGCTTGGTCCTATGAGAGAACAGGAGCTATGCCAAGATCTAGGAAGTGGAGGAGCTAAGCTGGAGATTTCACGCCAAGCAGGATGTTTGGCATCCAAATTCTGCACGAATACATCATTGAGTAAACCTTGCCTTTCGCAGCCCCTAAACAAACAAGATGAGACCCATTCACACAAGAAAACATGTGACACCAGCGCCTAGGAGGTGGAGAGCCCACTTTCACATGCTACAACAGTGCAACTCTATATTAGTTGAGTTCAGGTCCAGAACAAATGTATCATTCATGGGTTGCAATTTGATTTCCTCCCCACCAAAAAGAGCCACACGATTCCCAACAGCACATGCACTGAAGTTGCAAGGAGATGGTTCAACAGCACCTCCAACATAAAGTTTCTCCAGGCTGCTGCTTCAAGGGTGGTAAGTTCCGTAGCCAACCTACCCCATCCCAGACGTTTAGCACAAGGAGCTGTCTCAGGAACCCTATGCATTTTGACAGACCATTCGCCACAGCTCTTCATTCTTTGTCAACTCATAAAATCGCTAAAATACAAAGCCAATTGGATGCAATATCCCTTGGGGCCAGCCGGGAACCTTGAAAGAATCTCCAGAGAAAGAACCTCATTGCTCAACTGCAGTATCCCACAAACCCTAGGATTGATATTCTTGTTCCCATCTGAAAATACTCATCCACAGGGAGAAATATTAAACCCTAAACCTATCGGATGCCTCATTCGCTGAAGATCCTAGAATGGATCCATATCAAGATTTGCTTATGTAAAGAACTGAATGCCAATTATATGAGTTATTGTCACAACCATTATTTAATTACAATGCTACATTATTTTTTTTATGGGACACAATATCTTTTGAAGTTTGATTATATCCGTGCCATATTTTTGTATAAAAGTTTTATTAATTTACAGCAATCTACATTGATCTATTTCTTCAATTCTTGACCAGTTGATTAAATCATTGACCCACTAATCCAGTAGCTCATCAAGTCATGTGACCAACCATCTAAATATGCAAACTAGATTCGATTCCTACCTCTTACAAGGTATGAAATTGGACTCTTTGTGGGCACCAGTATGACACCCTGACCTGCTGAAGTACATCCCGCGATTTACCTCATCCACAATGCTCTAGGGACAGGACGGGACCTCAAGGTTAGGGTTCAACCTTTTTTTANGCTCTTGTACCCTGACCTGCTGAAGTACATCCCGCGATTTACCTCCTCCACAATGCTCTAGGGGTGGGGCGGGACCTCAAGGTTAGGGTTCAACCTTTTTTTAAATATGCAAACTAAAGAAGTCCTATCCTTACTATTGACCTCGCTTTTTGTAGAGGTGGTGTGATTAGCAAATTTCAACTCCTTTCATGTCCACGTAGCTCCTTCTTGCACACTTTAAGAGTATATATGCAAACTAGAGCATACGATCGATCTTCGGTGGTGGGAGAGGTAGCCACATACACTCCGACGATCAAGTTAGCCTATGTAAGAGTATATATTTAGGTGTGAGATGCGAAACAAGAATACAAAAAGATGAATAATTCTTGCTTGAGATTTCTCATTAACTTGTCAAAATATATACAATTAGAGACGGCAAAGAAAAAGAAGGTAAGATACAAAGAATCCCTAAATTAAGTAAACCAATCCTACAATATCTCCTTAATCTATACTTTCCTATTTTGGCTAAATCAACTAGTAAAGGAAAAAAATACAGCTGAATATTTACAATTATTTGACTAAATCTCCAACACTCCTCCTCAAACTTAGGAATATATATTTCGCATTCTAAGCTTGCGGAGGAAACTTTCATGGCTTGGCTTCGGTAGACTTTTGGTCAAGATATCTGCTTCTTGTGCATGAGTAGAGATATAGCACAAGTCGATACCTTCTTCTTCGATTTCGTTCTTGATAAAGCTTCGATCAAGTCTGGCACGTTTCATTCGATCATGTTGGACTAGATTGTTTACAATGCTGATGGCAGATTTGCTGTCACTATGCAACTTAGTGGAAGAGCAAACTTTGATTTGCAAGTCCTGCATTAACCTTTTCAGCCATATAACCTCACGAATTCCCTTTGCAATTGCTCGAAATTCTGTTTCAGCACTACTCCTTGCACAATTGTTTGTTTCTTACTCCTCCACATAACCAATTTACCCCACAGTTTGGTCAAATATCCTCAAGTTGACTTACAATCTTCACTTCCAGCCCAGTCTGCATCAACATATCCTTCTATATTTATGTTCTCACTTTTCAGAAACATCAGTCATCTTCCTGGAGTTCCTTTGAGATACCTCAAAATGTGATTTACTACTTCTAAATGTCTTTGAGTAGGTGAATGCATATACTGGCTCACCACACTCACAACATAGGCAATGTCAAGCCGTGTGAGAGACAAGTAAATCAATCTGTCAACCAGGCGTTGGTATCTTCCTACATCCATCGAGGGCTCATCATCTTTAATCTTGCTCTTCCAATTCTTCTCGAGTGGAATTCCTACTGGTTTGCACCCTAATTTTTCGGTTTCTTCTTGTAGATCAAGAGCGTATTTTCCTTGAGAAATGAAAATACCCTCTTTACTTCTAGCAACTTCCATACCAAGGAAATATTTTAGGGGTCCAAGATCTTTAACTTCAAATTCTTCCTTCAATTGATTCTTAAGCTTGTGAATCTCAACCTTATCATCACCTGTAACTATGATATCATCCACGTACACAATAAGAATGGTTCTTTTTCCAACTACTCCGATCTTAATAAAGACAGTGTGATCAACCTTCCCTTTATTATACCCCAGTCGAGTGAGAATGGAGCTAAACCTGGTGAACCATGCACGTGGGGATTGTTTCAAACCATATAGCGATTTCTTCAATTTGCAAACTTTACCTAGTTCTTCTTCTACCTTCCCTTTATTATACCCCAGTCGAGTGAGAATGGAGCTAAACCTGGTGAACCATGCACGTGGGGATTGTTTCAAACCATATAGCGATTTCTTCAATTTGCAAACTTTACCTAGTTCTTCTTCTGACTCAAATCTATGTGGAATCTTCATGTACACTTCTTCATCAAGATTGTCATTTAGAAAAGCATTCTTTACATCGAGTTGGTGCAGTTGCCAATCTAGATTGGCTGCAAGAGATAAGAGAACTCGAATGAAGTTGAGTTTGGCTACGGGAGCAAAAATTTCTTCATAATCAATCACATATGTTTGTGTGAAGCTCTATGCCACTAATTGAGCCTTATACCTCTCCACCTCTCCATTTGCCTTATATTTCACTGTAAAAACCCATTTTCTTCCAACTGCTTTCTTATCCTCTGGTAAGTCAACTACTTTTCAAGTTCCATTATCATGCAATGCTCTTATCTCTCTTTGCACGGCTTTCTCCCACTTTGGATCTTTTAAAGCTTTGTGGATGTCTTTAGGAATTTCCACACTATCAATCTTCGCTGTAAAGGCTTTAAATCCAGAAGATAACTTTGTGCATGTTAGAACATTGGAGATAGGATGTTTTGTGCATGTTCTTGCCTCTTTCAGTATTGCAATCGGCAAGTCCAAGTCACTGCTTACACCAGAGTCCGGTTCTCGGTTCAATGATAGGTTTTGCTGAGGAGCTTTTGGCCTTCGAGAGTAAACTTGAAATGGTCTTTGAGAAACTGGTTCTCCCCCTCGATCATGACTCGAAATAAGACTAGGGATAGGGATTGGACTTGGAGTTGAGTTTTCTGGTAGTGGATGGATATTGACATTTTCTGGTTCTATGAGAGCAGTATTCATGGGTAAAAGAAAGACATCTTGTGATATTGGAAGGGATATAATAGGATCCCAATGACCTTCTTCATTGGAATTCTCCCACTGGAGAAGGGTGTTGGGATAGAAATGTTGATTTTAAAAAAAAAGTCACATCACACGAGACAAAGAATCTCTTAAGAGACGGAAAAAAACATTTGTAGCCTTTTTGGGTTGGAGAATATTCGACAAATACACATTTAAAAGCCTTGGGATCGAGTTTGTTTGGGTTGGGCTGTTTATTAGGGACAAACACCGTGCAGCCGAACACCTTTGGGGATATAAAATTGAAAAGATACACATTTGGAAATTGATCAAGAAGGACACTTAGAGGACTTCTGAAATGAAGTGTTTTTTAGGGTAGACGATTAATTAAATATGTTGACGTAAGAATTGCCTCCTCCCAATAGGAATTTGGAATAGAACTAGTGAACATTATGGATAGAGCAACCTCCAACAAAAGACGATTATTTCTTTCTGCGACCCCATTTTGTTTGGGCATGGCAACACAAAAACTTTGATGGTGTATCCCATTATCCCCCAAATATTGACTAAATTCATTTGAAAAATACTCCCCTCCATTATCTGTTCGAAGGAAATGGATATTGGATTGAAAGACATTTTGGACAAACTTCTGAAATTGCTTAAACCAGTAAAATGCCTCATATTTATTTTTCATCAAGTATATCCAACAAACCCTTGTATGATCATCTATGAAAGTGATAAACCATTGAGTTCTAGTTAAATTAACTGTCCTGGATGGACTCTAGATATCACTATAGATCAAATGAAAAGGTTTGGAGGGTTTGTAAGTATGTGGTAGATAATTGACTCTAAATTGTTTGGCAAAAACACAATGTTCACACTGAAAGGAAGGTGCTTCTTTATTGATGAAAAGATTCGAATACAAAAGTTTCATATAAGAAAAACTTGGATGTCAGTGTTGATGCCACAACACAATATCACAGCTAAACACAACTGACATGGACATTTTATTATTTGTCTTAACTCTACTGGAATCCCCGGCTCCTGAGAGATAGTATAGGCCATCTTTTTGCCCAGCAATGCTAATCATCTTCCTCGAAAAAGGGTCTTGAAATTCACAGTGAGAAAGAAAAAAAAAATCTCAACACAATTTATATCTTTTGTTAACTTACTAATTGACAAAAGATTATATGTCAATTTAGGCACATGTAAAACTGATTTCAAAGCAAATTGTGCCCCTTCCAACTGCAGCTGAAATTTTTCCATCAGCGACCCATACATTAATCCTGTTGTTGCACTTGTCATAAGTCTCAAGACATCCATTGACCCTGTTAAGGCTCCTGTATCCACAATCCAACCATTTGCATGCTGTGACTTAGGCACAAAATTTTGGTTTATTTTACCTGTTTGTGCCATAGTTGTAGTAGGAATGTTCAAGTTTTGACTCTCGGATCCTGTTGAGACCGTGGTTTGGTTGAGAAGTTGCCGTAGCATTTTCACCTGCTCTATTGAGAAGTGAAATTCAGCAGCCTTGCCCGAATCTGATTCCACCATATTGGCTTATCTGGATTGCCCGCGTTGTTTCCTGGGTTTCCAGTCAGGGGGCTTTCCATGTAAGTCCCAACAAGTGTCACGGGCATGATAAAATTTGTTACAATAATCACACCAAGCCTTATCCTTTTCCTTTGACTGAGATCCATGACTACTATCTTGTTTGTTTGCCACAAGAGCCGAGCCTCATGTTTATAAGGAATGTGCGTCTTGGTGGGACGTATTCATCATCACACGTTTCCTGCTTTCTTCTCTCCTTACTTCAACGAAAGATTCTCGGAGGGTAGGAAAAGGCTTAATCCCGAGCAGTCTTCCACGCACTTCATCCAAGTCCAGATTTAACCCTTGTAAAAAATCAAAAGTACGCTCTTTCTCAAGCATCTTCTTGTACTTTTTTTGCATCAGTAGTACATGACCATCCCATCTCATAAAAGAGATCCATTTCCTGCTACAATTCCATTAGGAAATTGTAATATTCAGTGACTGTGAGGCTTCCTTGTCTGGTGTTGCGAATTTTTGATCTAATCTCAAAACATCGAGATGTGTTTTCAAGATTGGAATAAATTTCTTGGATCGCCTCCCAAATCTCCTTAGCTGTCTTGTAAAATAGATAAGTTCGTCCAATATTTGGCTTCATAGAATTAATGAGCCAAGCTATGACAATCGAGTTTTCTGCCTCCCAGGAGCTATAATTTGGTGTTGTGTCTGATGGTGCTTTTATTGCTCGTGTCAAGTATCCAACCTTTCCTCTACCTCTGATGACCAGAATAACGGATTGAAACCATTCTCGAAAATTCAGTCCATTAAGCTTGTGTCGTGTGATTTGCAGAGAGTGGCTGTCAAATGAAGGTGTAGATGAGGATCCAGATATAGGTCCTGGAGATGTCTGGCTTGCTGCAGTGGAAGACACCTCCGAGGACATATTTAGCTGTTCTCCAGACATCATTTTGTGTGGAAAAAAAAGCTGATTTGTCACCAGTACCGGTAAGCTCTGATACCATGAAACAAGAATACAAAGAGATGAATAATTCTTTCTTGAGATTTCTCATTAACTTGTCAAAATATATATACTTAGAGATGACAACCAAAAAGAAAGTAATATACAAAGAATCCCTAAATTAAGCAAACCAATCTTATAATATCTCCCTAATTTATACTTTTCTATTTTAACTAAATCAACTAATAAAGGAAAAAATACTACTGAATTTTTACAATTATTTGACTAAATCTCCAACAAGATGTGCTAAAGACATGAGCCACTTTAAATAAAAGGGGCTCGGACCCGGGAGTAATAGAGAGAGAGAGAGAGAGAGAGCAAAGTTATATGTTGAGAGAATAAACTTGAATTACCTTGAAATGACACTAAGTGTGAATTTTTATAACAGAAAATAGTGAGTAAGATTCGTTGGATGAAGAGACACACTGCCTCATCATAGCGGCTGGTGCATCTTATCTAGACATCAATCAATTATTCTTAGACCATGCTGCATTTAATATTGTGATAGCTTGACAACCTTATGCCTGACATGTAAGACCAGAGTTGACTTGTTTTATTAAGTAGAGTCGCCTATTCAGAGTTGTAACATCACTCACTTGATACAAGAACTTGTATGAATTCTTCTCAAAAACGCCTTTAACTGCCTCATCTTATCCATGAGGGCTTAGCTCCCCATGGGGGTTCGACCAAATTGCCACATGAGTAGAATGATGTGGAGTGCGGGCCTAGGTTCGCTTGCTATGTAGCTGTCACTTGGCCATGCTTAGAGTTTCGTTGGAAGAGGCGTAACACTTACTATACAAGAAACACAATACCCTACCTACATCCTTCTTACGCTATATATACTCACCCTCTTCCTCAATCTACTAACTATATATTCTTTCATCTCCTTAATACTTTATATGTGCATATATACAGACACAACACAAATTTCCGTGTTTATGCATGCATATGACACTTAGCAATATGAATACGGTTTCAATGGATATGTTCAGAAGTAATGTGGAGTAGGCTACTGTTCTTGAGAAGCTACAAGTTCAGCAAGATGCAAATTGTGAGAGATGAGAGATAGGTTCAATAAAGTGAAAAAGTTATGTATAAGGCTTAGATCAACAAGAAAGTTGAAAAAGTTGCAGTGTTCAGAACTTAGAAACTGGTCATTTTTTTGCGAGGATAAGAAAGTGTTTTCGCTGTTTGTGTAACTACAAGAATTGCCCTAATTCCAATGATGTTAATTATACACCTTGTTTGTTATAGAATTTTTGTCTTTTAATTTTCCGTGACTTGTAACTTAAATAACTAAAGAAGGAGATAATCAATTTCGACGTCTGTCGTCTGGTTTTCATGTTGCTCTTTTGTTATAACATGTACGAATATTTCAAATCTTTTCGTCGTTAGGAAAGTGATGCGTGGTGATGTAGGGTTTAGAGACTAACAATACATTCATGATTTGAATTAATAAATCGATTATCTACAACAAATTCACAATTTGAATTTGGAATTGAAAATAAACTAGGTTGAATATTACATTATTTACATACCATAAAAACGAAAGACTACACTTATACATGAATATGATGCATACTCTCACAAGTTTCATACTTTGTAAAGAAGATACTGGTTTTGTTGATAATCATCAACATAGGCCAAAAACAATACAAATCAAGAAAACCATTTTTAACTCGAGAAACTTTGAAAAGATCCACAATTTTCCAAGTATTCTTTGTATAAAAGCGGAGTTAATACCCTAGATAGTCACTAAACTTTCTCAAAAATTTTCAGGAGGTCATCGAACTTCAAAAGTTCCCTAATTAGTCACTGAACTTTACAAAAAGTTCCTAGGAGGCCACTGAACTTCAAAATTTCCCTAAATAGTCACTGAACTTTGCTAAAAATTCTCAAGAGGTCACCGAAAATTTTGCAAATTTGGACGCCATACATAAATAGTTCAGTGATCCCTTAGGAATTTTATGTAAAGTTGAGTGACTATTTAGGGAAGTTTTGACAAAGTTCAATAACTATTTAGGAAAGTTTTGAAATTCAGTGACCTCTTAGGAACTTTTTGCAAAGTTCAGTTATTAATTAAGGAACTTTTGAAGTTTTGTGACCTCCTGGAAACTTTTGAAAAATTTTAGTGACTATTTAGGGTATTAATCCGATAGAAGTAGTAGGTGATAGTTCAGCTAATTTTCCAATTTTCCACCGCTCACGTGTGTGGGGGCTTACACTGTAGAACATTGCTTCTATACATTAAGCATGGTTCAGAAAAAATTGAGGGCTTCCATGTAAATTTATACAGGGAGACAAACATCCCACTCCTATCTCGAATCCTGTACCTTTCTCCCCAAATTCCCGGAAATGACCCCCACGTTCCT
>CAIGRN010034794.1:0-14665 GCA_903798345.1 Fraxinus anomala
GTCCAAAATCATTGAAGCAACTGGCTGAGCCTTGCCACGGTGACTAGCAGCTGGGCCAGTCAAGAAATTTGTCGTTTTTCTCTGTAATTTAACAGAGGAGAAGCTATCGGGATACTGATGGCCTTGGTTCCTCACCATAAAAGATGTTACAGATATGAGGACGAGAAAGGCACGAGTTGCAGAATAATAAACAGAGCTATTTTTATCGATAGAATTGAAATCAATTAGATTTCTTGGTTGTTTTGATGATCGGGAGAGATTAGGAAACAAGCTAATGACTGTGAAATTGTCATAAGGATAATAGGTTACAGTTTTCTCTTTGAATTGTATAATTACACAGAAGGGTAATATCTTCTTGTGTTTGTTAGGTTAGAGCGGTCCATCATGCAGAGACCCAATGGAAGGATGGATTAATGTCGTGAATACATTAGCTCCTTCAGCCCGAAAAGCACGGAGAACTTCAGGGCTCGAAAATTAAATTTCTGAAATGAAATGAATCTTAGTTTAATCTGTTTCAGCAGTAGACTCTTAATCCCCTGCTTTTTGAAAATAGTTCCTTTACTATCGTATCACTTAGTTTCTGGTAGTTTCATTCTTACATGATTGAAATGAAGTTACAGTTTTTGGGTGAGTAGGATTGCTATTGTCCGATCATGGATTATTGAGCCAATTGCTTGAGGATTGACATGGCGCTTAAAGTCTCCATAACTCCCTAGTGCTAGGGGCACCTGCCATTGTCGCTTCTCCGAGGTAACAGAAGTTACATACAGCTCCCTATTTTGTGAAGTCACTGTAGATTTTAACTCAAGGTGAGATTTTCTCTCATTTTTGTATGTAAAAAGTTAGTGCCCTTGTATTTATTGAGAGCTCAAATGGGATACACCATGTACTCACCTGCATTATATCTGTCTATATTTGTACCCTTTGGTTGCACTGCCCTTGCCCTTAATAACTAGAGCAATTTCA
The DNA here is from genome assembly GCA_903798345.1 of Fraxinus anomala. Lineage (NCBI taxonomy): Eukaryota > Viridiplantae > Streptophyta > Magnoliopsida > Lamiales > Oleaceae > Fraxinus > Fraxinus anomala. The sequence continues at coordinate 967 of CAIGRN010034794.1, forward strand.
AAATGTAGTCATAATTTTGGTGTCGAATTTGGTTTATGTCTGGGATAGCAAGCCAACGTCGTGTTGATAGAGAATATATTAAAGGAAAAACGACTTAGGTTGTTACTGTTCATAAAAGAGAGACAACCTAGACAGGACATGCCAAAAGGAGGGTCAACTTAAATTAAAAAGGCAATACCAATATCTTGATATTGGCAATACAGGAAACTATGCATGATTTAATGAACGAAGCAGATGACAAAAAGCACAATTCGGGAATTATCTGGGCTGCTGTAGTAGTGTAGTCTTGTCTGTCTTTTGACCTCTTTAAGTCTTAAGGTGACTGCCATTTGAGATTCTCTCAAGAACAAGACTAGACCTGGCTTATAGGATGAGTAGTGAACCAAAATGACCAAAAGATTAGGACATGTTATTTTTACCAATTTCAAACCATTTTCTCTATTCGATTTTTCAAAACAGTGAAAACGAGTTCTCTTTCCCATTTTCGAAAACGCATTTTTGAATATAAGTTAAAAATTTACAAAGAAAATCAAAACGACAAATTTGTCGTTTTGGGTGTTTTAAAACCATTTTTTCAAAATGACAGAAAGAACACATTTTCAACAATCTCAAAATAAACATTCAAAACACAAAATTGAAATACAAAGATAACAATCCCAACTTTTGGGAGCACTTCTCCATAAAAGAACTATGCTCGAACGAGGTTGAATAGTAGTTTTATTCTCAAAGAACAAGATCTGGACACGATTGGCCAGTCAATTAACGATGATATTTGTTCCTGTTAACAACTGGGGACAACTTTCCCTCATCAATAATGATCATCAACAAATGACTCTTAACCTGTCTCTTTCCATAAATATTGAATGTCATTCTATTCGTTTTCCTTTGAACTACAATAGTAGTGAATGCTGATTGAAGCATTTATTGGCACGCCTTGTCTTGAATCACACCAATCTCGAATTCTGATGTGCACCAATGTATGTTAGACACATCATAAAGCTGACTGCGATTGTTATTATTGTGATCACAATCAATCTGCGTGGTGAATTTGGCTATTAGTTGAAATTCATTATCGATATACGTCATGTTTCGAGTCCTTTATTCAATTTTATGTTTAGAGTCCTTTCTTCAATTTTTGAGAAAACGGGAGGTTGTGGCGGCAGCTAAGACCGGTCACTAATGTCGACAATCAAATGCGATTTACATTACATTCAGAAAAAGCGAAAAAGGAAGACTGGAGACAAATCCCACGACTATCAAATTGCAGTGTCAAGTTGAAGAAATTAGGTAGGCGTGAAAATACATAATCAAAACATAGTGATTTTTTTTTTTCTCTCATTATGACTAGTATCTTCTTGTGGGTCCCATTTTTGATTTATCTATATTTCTAATCATGTATTCTTCAAAAATCACTTTTAAAAAAAAATCAAATTACCAAACACGTTCCATAAAAGTTGAGACACAAATTAATATACTTAGCTTAATCGCATTCCACGTGTCCCCAGTACCATATTGGGACCCGCATGTTGTCGGTTTGTCCTTTGGCTAAGTCTTGTTTGTCGCCCACCTCAATTCTCGATCTCCTAAGTTACGACACCGTTGGAACACTTCTATTTTCCGCGATAATTTCAAAATCTCCCCCAAGTTACTGGATAGAAGTTACCCTTTACCCTTTTTATAGTTCGGTAGTGCATATTGACTTCCAAGGGGAAGATTTTTTTTTTTTTTCCCTTTAAATTATTTTTTATGATGGAGGAGTGACTTTCGTTAGTCCTTGTTTGGCTACTGTTATAATCTGTATATTCATAAATAATATTTATTTTTACTTATTTATAGGTATGTTCTATTTTGTTTTAAAAAATTTCATCTAAAGTACTATAAAATAGATATGTTCTATATTGTCTTTCATTAGCAAACAACATTATTTTCGGAAGTATAAAAAAGTTCTATCAGTATCTATCTTTTACTTCTTTTAGTCGAATTTCGATAAGGAAGAAAAGAAAAAAAAAGGGAATTTTCTATTTTTTAGTCAATATGAAACGGAGAAAGGTGCAATTTTACATTTATGTTTTTATACTAGCAAAAAGAAGAAAAATATCAAGAGAATAAATTGAGAAGCAAAATATCGAGACGATAAATTGGGGTTCCTTGTTAGTTCAGACAATGGTTGATTGTTTAGTCGGTGTAGGAGAAGTCTACGATGAATGTGGCGCACAAAGCCGACATCTTGGACCCACCTATTCCCATAACTGCCTTCCACCCACCACCCCTCCCCCACCAAAAACGCCCTTTTCTCTCTGAACCAAAAAAGTTTCTTTCTAATATGTCTGCAAAGTTTTTAATGGAAAATACACTTCTTGGCGGTGGCGGCGGTGGGTGAAATTTCTGGTGGTAGGTCAACTGTATCAACGGAAGAAAAAACATGGCTATGTCATCTGAGGAATCTTGTTCATACCCAGATGACTCTAAGTTGGAGTTAGGCCTTGGCCTGAGTCTTGGTGGTGTTGGCGGTGCAAAGTCTAAGTCTAAGCCCTCATCGGCGGCGGCGGGTCCTTGGGGTCAATATGCTAGAATCTTGACGGCTAAAGATTTTTGCTCTGTGGTTTCTACTAAAGAATGTTCATCTTCTTCATCTTCATCTTCTTCTGTGACAAAAGCTAATAATAATCCCCTCTGTGGGGTCAAAAGAACTGCTGAACCTTCTTCACCACCCGGCCGGTCTGGCGCAAGGTAATAATATAACATTTTTTATCTGTTTTTGTGAATATTGAGCTTCTTGGGGTTCACAATTTTGGATAATGGAATGTGTGTGATATAATTTATGGAGTTTTTAGAATTCCTATTTTTTATTTGGATTTTATGTTATTCCCTCTAAATTTGCTGTTCTATTGTACATGATATTGATTCTCAAAGAATCTGATGCCTGAAGAAAAGAATACTGCTTATATTTTTCATAAAAGGTCTAGAACCTGGATAAACGAGGAGGGTAGTAGTAAGTTGATAATTGATATAACACTTTGCGGATCTTATGACATAAATCCTAATCTGTGAAAAAGAATTCATGTAAACTTGTATCTCCATATCACTAAGCTAAGGCACACGAAAAGCAAATTCAAATCAAGCAAGGTTGATTTCATCTGAATGTGCTAAGAATTTCTGGTGGTGTGATTAATTGAAATCAATTCAAGACCTTAAGAGATTCTTTGATATTAGCTATCCCCTAGTTCATCAATCTTCACATGACGAGGCATTTTTACTTTAAGAGCTCCTTAATTGGCGCTGAGAATTGAATTTGTTAACCCTTTAATGTATTTAATTGCACTCACTTTACTTATCTCGTATCGGCACCTGAAATTCCAGATTACTGAAAACAACATTTCTTTCAATTCATATCTGTTTCTGGAAAATGGAAACTAACAAATACATAATTTGTTAACTGAATCTAATTAAATACATATATATTGCTTGTCATGTCAATATTGTTTTTATCCTAGGAGATTTGGTAATATCTACAACTGAAGTACAAGTGCCATCACGATGTGTTATTTCCTATTTGTATTTTATAATCACTCTCAGTGTTTGTTTGAAGAACTGTAATTCAGCTGCTTAAATTTTTGAATAAATTAATCTATTTATCTTTGCTTGTGTTTTATGAAAACAGCCAGGTTGTTGGATGGCCTCCTATAAGAACTTACAGAATACAGAGCATGGTAAACCATGCAAAATCACCAATGACTGAAGAAATTACCTCGGTCATTGATAAATGTAAAAGCAAGAATACTATTGTGGACAAGACAAATTGTGGCAGCACCTTGAACAGAAATGTTGTTGAGGAAAAAGGGCTTCTCAAAACTTCCTTGTTTGTGAAGGTGAACATGGACGGGATCCCAATTGGAAGAAAAGTAGATCTGAGTGCCCATAGCTGCTACGAGACTTTATCTCAAACACTGGACGACATGTTTAAACTAAGTGCAGTAGTTGGTGCAAGACGTAAGTTCCTAATTTTTCATATAATATAGAGCTAATATTGGGGTGAATCACTGTAAACTTGTGTAAACTTGTGTGTTCACTTTGCGTGTTTCTGATTTTCATGATGCTTATTATTGCTTTCGTAATTGGGCTAGGGCTTAATCCATAACATTATAGTTTCACTTTCACGTTCTTTCAATTTGTGAAGAGCTTTGCAAAACAATGTGTTTGTTAAACCTACTATTGGTCCCATGCCACCCATCCTCAGGTCCTGCACCAGCCCTCCCTGACATTTGTTTGTTTAAATTATGCATATCCCTGAAGAAAAAAATAGAAAAAGAAAAACTATTGAACTCTTCAAAAGTGATGTGTAGATTAAAGGTATGGTCTTCCTTAACTAATGCAAAAGCAACAATCATTTTACGGGTGCTTAAAATATCCATGCTTACGGCGAACTTCCTTAACCGATTCTGATGCTTTGTTGAAAATTAGGATCAAATGCGGAGGAGCAAGTTGTAACAAGACCTTCGAGATTGCTGAATGGTTCATCTGAGTTTGTGCTCACCTATGAAGACAAAGAAGGAGACTGGATGCTCGTTGGAGACGTTCCTTGGGAGTACGTCCCTTTGACTTCACATAATGAATAATTTCTGACTGATATTCTGCATCTCTATGCCCAGTTTATGTCTTCATCAAAAACATTAAAATAGAAGGAATAATCTATATTGATATCTTTAAATTTAACGTTTCCTCAATATCTTGTTTATAGTTTCTAATGAACGTCATCATGTTTATATTGACAATACCATGGCTACTGTGATATTATCAGGATGTTTCTTAGCTCAGTGAAGAGGCTTAGAATCATGAGGACAGCTGAGGCTAATGGACTTGGTATGTTGACACTAGCTTATGCTCTCTCATGCTTATAAGTTCACTTTAAGCCACCCCAAACATGTCTCCAACAGCATAAGCTTATAACTGAGGTTATTCAACAATGTCTTCATGCCTTTTCTCTCTCTCTCTCTCTTCTTGATTGCAGCCCCAAGATCTAACGAAAGGAACAGGACACAGTCGATGGCACCAATATAAATTATGTTCCAAACCTTGTTAAGCAGAATGAAGAACAGAAAGATAAATAGAGATGCTGTGTGATCGAAGAATTTTGTTGAGGCAACCTTCGGTTTTGGTCGTCTTTGCTTGTATGATTTTGGTCACTTTTTTATCGTGCTATACACTTTCCACACATTACATACATGCCACTCTCTGAGGGAGTGTTCTGTTATACAAAACGCAAGTGCTATTTTTTCGTGACATATAGGTACACATCCTGCGCTGGAAGTGATTGTACCTATGGGAGTTTCTGCTGGTTTTGTTCTGATTTTTCTGCACCCCACAAACTGTTAAATCTTAATCTTCGTTAATGAAAGAATACATGAGTGGTTTTTGTGCACGAGCCTGTTGGGATGATGATGTTACATTATATTGTTTGTTAAATTTCTTTCTTCCTCAAGATATATAGAGGGTGTTTGGTGTAAATTAAAATCAGTTTTTAAGTGGATTGTGATATAAGTTTTTGAAATGTGTGGTTGAAAAGATGTGAGATCCATGAAAGATGTGGTTGATATTAATTGATTGAATTTGACTTAAAATAAAATCAGATTAAAATCTGGCGCAAACAGGCCCATAGTAAGTTTCAACGAATGAAAAAAGTAACAAGAACTTGAGAATAATTTGGTGTTTTGAACTTAAAATGTGCTTAAATGCCACAATGAAGGTTGATTTGCAATTTTTTTCTGTTTTGGATGCAGGCACCTTAGCTCAATAATTTTACATATATGACAAAAATTACAGTGTTATTTGCAAGAGAAAGCCTATCTCTCTCCAAATAGGCAAAAGATTTCTGAACCTATTAGAAAAAAACTAGATACAAATCAAAAACTAGAAAATGATAATGGCCAGGAAAGCAGAATTTGTTCTTACAGAATGCCGTTCACATGTGATGTGCTAAATACTGGCGTATCTTTGTTAGCAGAATTTGCTGCTTCTTTTTCTTCGAGGTTTATCCTCCGAGCATTGTTAGAACATCCTGCATGGAAGGTCTATCCTTGGGGACCTTGGCTGTACAAAGTATGGCTATTCGTAGGACTAATAACATCTCTTCTTAAACATGTTTAGTGTTTCCTACAGTTGGATCTAGAGCTTCTTCTAAAGATTTATTGAGCATTTTTCTACACTTCCATCCTACAAACAAAAGATTCTCCGAATTCAGGGTCCAATGGCCTTCTCCCGGTGAGGAGTTCCATTAGTACTACTCCGTAGTTGTAAATGTCATTCTTCTCGTCAACCGTCAACAAGTATCTATATTCTGTCAGCAATTGTCAAGATAAATGATGGTTAGTTGTACTCATATTAATAATTACTAAGGGCTTATTTGACAGGACTTTTGATAAGTCAAAAATTGCTTTTGAGACTAAAAAAATTGTCATTGGGTTTATTTGGATAATTTTTTGAAAGTACTTTGTATGATTAGAATAGCTTATGAAGAAATTTGGTCTTCAAAAAGCAGAAACAGAAGTTATCCCAAACAAGAGTTCAAGAAATATAACTGATGGATAAACAGGAGGAAATCATATGGTAGCTCACCATGGGCTGTATCCTTATGATCCTGCGACCACTGAGACTGTTTCGTTCTTCTTAAGCATCAGTTTTGCCAGCCCAAAATCGGCAACTCTTGCCTCCAGATTGGCATCGAGCAATATGTTGTTCGACTTGACTTAACATCCCGGTGGATTACTGGTGGAAAACAATCGTGTTGGAGGTAAGAAAGTCCCAGTGTAACTCCTATATTATAGCGTGAAACCCAATCTACTAGCAACCTTCCGGCTTGTTTTCCATGTAAAGCTTCTCCAAGGCTACCGTTTTGCATGTACTGTAGATTATCATTGCATCAGAATCATTGTGAATAAATCCTAGTAGTCTTAAAATGTTCCTATATCTTAATTTCGCTAAGAGATTAACTTCACCCACACGATTTTCACTGCCTCCCATTCAATATCAGTTGCAAGCAGATCTCCAGAGTTTCTTGACTGCAACAGTTGTACTTAACCGTGAATCTCAGCCTTGTAAACTGTCCTGGTTGCCCCCATACCAATCACATTCGATTCCTTAAAGCAAGCTAGGATATCCTCGGTATTGAAACCAGCCTCTGGAACGCCATCAATCTCCAAGGCCACTCTCCACTGCCCATAAGTTTTTTCCTCGAAAAAGTTCCCATCATACAATCAATCTACGATACAAAGTTCGTGCTCCAAAAGCTGCTACAACAAGAGCTAGAAGCGTCGAAGTTCCAATCACCCATCCTGCAATGATTTGTTTAACGTGGAGGCCCTGCTGTTTTGAAGTGTATGCCCCATTGTAAGAGCACGGAGGAAGCACGCCCCCACAAAGACCAGCATTGCCCACAAGATCATTTGGGTTTATAGTTCTGAGCATGCCATTCGCAGGGACAGACCCCTCTAGCTTGTTATAAGAAACATTGGGCATTTCTAGGGCTGGTGAATTCCCTATATTTCCTGGTATCCCTCCAGACNATTGCCCACAAGATCATTTGGGTTTATAGTTCTGAGCATGCCATTCGCAGGGACAGACCCCTCTAGCTTGTTATAAGAAACATTGGGCATTTCTAGGGCTGGTGAATTCCCTATATTTCCTGGTATCCCTCCAGACAGAGAGTCATTAGATAGATCCAAAACGGCTAATGTGGGCATCATGGAAATTGCTTTTGGGATGGCCCCACTTAACTGGTTTTTCCGAAAATTCAGTCTCACTAATTTCTCACATGAAGCAATACTAGCTGGAATGCTTCCAGTTAAGGGGTTTGAAGAGAGATCTAGCACAGAAAGTGACTGACATTCTTGGAACTGATCCAGAATTTATCCAACCAAGTTATTACCCGAGGCCAAGAAGTTTTGCAAATTCGGGGTTGAAAGAATGGATGAAGGAAGAGGAGAAGACTGAAGGTGGTTTCTAGACAAATCAATGAAAGAAAAGTAGAAGAAGAAAGATCATTCGGGATTTGACCGGTTAGACTATTATTCGCCAGTTCCAGCCTCTGAAGTTTCTCGAGTTTTCCAAAGTTAACAGGGATTGTGCCAGAAAGAAAGATTATTTTGCATTCTTACGTGAAATAGGGACGTGCAAGTTGACAAACCAGATGGAATTGGACCGGAGAAAGCATTGTTGAACAAAATGAGCTTAGTGAGGTTACCTTTAGCGCATAAAGTAGCCGGGATTGGCCCAGAAAAGGAGTTAAGACGAAATATCCAACCATTGAAGTGCTGAATTACAGCCGAGATCATTTGGCAAAGGACCTGACAAAGAATTGTTTCATAGTTCCAGCACCTCCAGTTGAGTTAACTCCCCAATTGCAGCAGGAACTGAACCTGATAACCAGTTGCACATCAGATTCAGAAGTTGCAAATACTTAAGATTTGTTATTTCAGTCGAAATTTCTCCTTCTAACATGTTATTAGATAAGTCCAGAAACTGTAACGAAGTTATGTTACTGATTTCTGGTGGAATTCTTCTCTCCAAATTGTTCTTGTACAAGAAAACCATATTCAAGAACTTCAATTTTCCCAATTTCGTTGGAATAGAGCCACCAAGATTGCCTATTATCACGTCGAGGTAACTGAGATTGGTAAGATTTCCAAACTCTGGAGGGATTTGACCGTCAAATTAGTTGTATCCCAGAACCATTGTCTCAGTGATAAAAGTTCACCTAGCTCTCCCAGTATCTGGCCAGTGAGATTGTTCCCCGAGATGCCTAGATGTCAATGAGATCAAAAGAGATCGCCAATAGAGATAAAGGAGATTAACAAAGATTGAGGAAGATTATAACTTAACATAATTATGTATATGATTGTATTTACCAAAATTAGGTTGATTACATCTATCATTTTTAGATTGATATTATTCCTATATAATGTAAGAAATCCCAATGTGAAAATCATTCAAGTCAAAAAGTTTGTCATGTTATGAAAATTTGGTAGACTTTTACTGAATCCTCAGTCTTCTTTGGTCATACCTCTTAGGTGTTTCTTTTGGATGTCCACGTGTATGAGGTGTGGGACCACAAAAGTGAATTTTGCAAAATCTTGATTTTGATTAATTTTGGGCTTTTGAGGATTGCAAAAAGTTGGTATACTTAAATGAATGGATTAGTTTAAAGATTGAAGCCCTTATGAGTTGCCAAAGACCAATTATGAATAGCTTCGAGAATGACATATAGATAGTAATTTATAAACCGTTTAAATTATAAATAGGTATAAATGGATAAAAATTAAATGAGTAGTACTTATAAGTCTCTCAAATTATCTCAATAAAAAGTGATTTTTGTGCTTATAGACAATTTATAAACATGAGCCAAACACGGGTTAAACTGACATTTTTCATTAGTTGGGATGATGAAGGTACTGTTTTTATATACTTGGGACCTTAATTGCCACAGTAGAAGGTTGAGGATCTCATCGTTACAGTGAGAGAATGTTGTGGATTCAGTATTCGATTTTCCCTCAACACACATTTCAAATTGATTTTTTACCGAATGCCTAATATACGATGCACACCTATTGCATGTTCAAGGAGCCCAAATGTAACGTTCCAAACTTGCTACCCATTTAATATATTTTTGACACATCGACACAATACATATTAACTTTGTCATTTATTAAGAAGTGGTGATGTGTCGATGTGTCTTTATTAAGAGGTTATGTGTCGAAGTGTTAAAAATATATTGAGAGACAAGAAGTTTGGAACAACTCCGATTTGTTTTTGCTTGTAAACCTTTTTTCTTTCACTCTTCTAAGTAAGAAGACCTGTATTTTTTTCCTCTTCCGTTAACTAAACTTATAAATTAACCCAAACACAAGCAAACCCGACCATGCCTATCTCATTTTTTGACTGCCAAACATGGTATTAATTTTTCTCAGTCAAGCAAAGAGCCAAAGATCTCGTGATTTCAAACATCAAAATCACTTGTTTCAAAAAAATCCAAGATTCATGGAAACAATCTTGGCTCTTAACCTTACATAGTGATAGCTGTGGTATCATCTTGTTCATCTTTTGATTATTACGATGAATGTGTCACTCTTTGTTACTAACTGTTATTAACGACTAATTTGGATGCTAATTGAATCATCGATAAATCATTATAACATTTAGTTCAATTTTTTAATTTATATCTAAGCCGATTACTTTCTGCACGCCCTTTTATTTTGCGAATTGTTAAACAATTCTGCATGTTACATAGAAAAGCAGTTAAAAAGTATCTTTTGAACATGATTAAGAGCCCGTCTGACATGACTTTTAAGAAGCCAATGTGAGTTTTTTAGATTTAAAAACTGTTTTTGAACTCGTTTGACTAATTTTATGAAAGTGATTCAAATTAGAAAAGCTATTAGAAAAATATGGTCCAATTTGATTTTCTCTAAAAGCACTTTCATAATAGGAAACTTTTTTAAAAATTAGTTTTCAAATAAAAATTAAGATAGCTCCCTCCAGAAACTCTTCTATAGAAAGCAAGAACAAAAATCATATCAAATAGACCCTAAATATCTCATTCGTATTTAAGAAAGTAAACCACTTTCCTTTGATAAAGCAACAAGTAAGAAATTTAAGCAAATGCATTTCATATCCTTCAATAACCGACAAACTTCCAATCAGTAAAGTGAAATTTCCTCGAGAAGGTTACATTAGATAAGACTTTTTTCCCAAGATTATTAGTAAAAAACATTAGGACAAATATATTAGAGCATGCTAGATTAAAATACGCTAGCATGTCTGGAATATCATGAAGTTAAATCCATGAATACGTCTAGTATACAATATTAGACAGAACTGGACAGTATAATCAATAAGATCTTAACTCATTTTTCTTCTTAGTCTCTCGTGTTATCCAATCCATCTTAGAGAATATAAGAAACTGGTTTCACTTTAACAATCGTGCGCATAGTATGGCACGGGCACCTAATCCCACTCATATAACTGTCCATCACAGGCTGGTAGTCAACAATGGTAACTATAGATAATGGCTAACCAATGGTCGGTGCATGCTTGATATGCAGTGTAGGGCACGACTCAACAATATAATGAACGAGATCATTTTATGATTCCTCAATAGTATTCAATGCTATCCAATCCTCCCATCAAACATTGCAACTATTGTATGGATATCTAAGTTTTGTCTACTCTAAAGAAGTCACTTTTCGTATGCTGTGTATTTTATTTAAGATGGAGGGACTTGTTTGGCCCCTAAGATGAACTTGTTAATCTCGTCCCAGCTGGAGACCGTGTAAAGAACCCCTGAGGACCCTTTCCCATTTAAACAACCACTTTCGTCAAGTTCTCTTTGTTTATTAACTAAGCCGGAGAACAAGGGAACAAAAGAAATACCAAATCGACTCCCCAATTTCACAAGGCTGCCACTCAAGTTAAACACGATCCCAAAATCTGCTTCGAGCAAGGAAAGCAAATCGCCAACTGAACCTCCAATGTAAACCGTCAAAGGCCTGCTATCATTTTTGCTGCCCTTGCAGATGTCATTAAAGATTCGAAGTTTGTCCATTGGAGACTCCATATTCTGGATCATATTGCCGGTGGAAATAGACTCCTCATAAACTAAGCAGTTTGAATGTACATTTGGTACACACAGGTCCCCTGCTTAATGGAGAGGAAATAAGAATGAATATCAAAAAATAAAGCGTAGTCATTATAATTTTACAAAAAGATAGCTACCAATTGTTATGATAAATGCAGTCCTGACAACGAATTGCTTATCTAAAAACTGTTAACTTCACATAACCAAAAAAAATAATAATAATGTTTACACAAGCATACCTGATGAAAATGTGGACTTAATGAGATCATCACACCAACAGTATGATAACACGTGAAAATCTGTCGCACAAGTTTCACTTTTCATGAGATCCTTGAAGAACTGTTTACAACCATCTTGAAAAGTGAGGTGCTCCCCAGCCCTCTTTATGTCTGATGGACTCAATCCTCTCAATAAATTAGAATCAATCACTCTTGAATTTGCCCTCTTCTCAAAGTTGGATATTTGCTCCAGTGCTTTGCATAGACCTTCATAATCAAGTCCCTCGACTGCCATTATATCGTGAAGAAAAGTCAGGATTATTGATCTAGTAATATATGCTGATCTTGCTTTCCAATTATCAAATCTTGGATAAATTTATTGATACCTGCTTCATTGGGCATGATGGCTTCTATGCATTGTTCATACTCTTCTATATACTGGCTGAAAAGATTACTCCACGTCGTTCGGATATCAGCAGATGGCGTCTGAGAAGGTTCTGTTTCACTGCCACTATGATCAGCCTTACCTGCTGCTACAATTGCAATCTCTGCTAGAAGCGCAGAGGAATCAATGGCAGAGCATGTCAAGTCAAAGTCACAAAATATAATGAGAATCTCTTCAGCATTGTTGTGGAGTTGAGAAACGGGGACTATGGTATTGCTAACAACCGATTGAGTCAATATGAATTCTAACTCGAGTTTCATAGCTTGATGATAGAGCCTTTCTACAACTTCTAGCTCTTCACCCGTCAGAGAAACGCTTAATTTATCTAGCATGACTTCAATTCTCCCAGCTGATGCCTAAATTTAGAGCGGTCAAAATAGCTAGTCAGACAAGTTTCTGAAAAATAACGTTCCCTTCAAGATGAGAAGTGCCCAGGTTCATCCCAAAAACTCCCCAATTCTATCAATATATAAAATGATCATCACTCATAACATTGGACGAACCTCAAATTTTTCAGACGAGAGGCTGTTAAGCCACTTCTTGTAAATATGTTTATTTTCCTCAGGGTGTATAAGAGCCAGGATCTCCTTACTTATGAAGTTGTAGAGCCTCATGCAGGGTGCAATGGCACTCAGTGTATACGCAGCGAGTTTTGTTTTCTCAAAAGGAGTAACTATTTTACCAGGGAATTTCTCTCCTCCCACTTTCCCTGCTGCTGTTTCAAGCAAGAATTCTGTGTATTTGACTGTTGCAGTTTGGCACACGCTCTCTTTTGGGGGCTCAAAGCCCCATTCCTGCAGCACCAAAACAGTCAATTGAATCTAATTTCTGTACATGTACGCAATGAAGCTGTAAAGCTATCCTATTATGAAATTACAGGATCGCAAGACAATTATTAAAATAATGAGAAATATAAATGTAAAAGCCGATGCCAAAACTTTTATTCCTTCCCTCTCCCTGTCCCTTTCCCTTTCCCTTTCCTCCATGCATTTCAATTTAACACGTGCAAATGAATTCATAAATCAATCTAGGATAAGTTGGAAATTCTGGCAATCAGATTACACTCTCAATTCCATTTCTTATTCTCTCAATTCCATTTCTTATTTTTGCCACCGGGACGATAAGTCAGATCCATGAAATGCTATGAAGCTAATTCATTCCCAAATATTCTTTCTCGAAATAGGAAAACACAACCATTGAAGCTAAATCCCCAAGGGAAATTAAGATGATAAAAGAGTCACAATTTTTTTCTATTTTTACTTTTCATAGGTGTAGAGCACCAATATATTTCTGAAAAAATAACCAAAGGTAGATAAATGATATATAAAGAAATAAAAACTGATAATAAAGGATTACATGGATAATAGTATCATGGTTTCTAAGCCTCTTCAAGACGCGTTTTCTTAACTT